>CAUYPK010051202.1:0-38548 GCA_963574355.1 Loris lydekkerianus | reverse complement strand
GAAAAGGGACTTATTTGGCTCATGATTCTGTAGACTGTACAAGCACAGTGCCAACATCTGCTCTGGTGAGGGCTTCAAGGAGCTTCCAATCAAGGTGGAAGGTGAAAGGGGAACAAGTGTGTCACATGGCAAGAGAGGAAGTATACCTGTCTCCATCTCTGAAACAAACACATTTACATTCTTGTCCAGAGCAGGCAACATGGGCTTTCCAGTTCACTATTTCTTTCCTGAACAAGTATATTTATCATGGTCAATGTATGAGAAATGCCTTTTTTGTTCAGTTCCTCCTTCTCATGCCTTAAGCCATCAAAAGAGTACAAATCTCTGTGACATTCTGTAGGATTTACCTCTGAGACTCAGGTGTCACAAAAGCAGCTGGGAGTACTGAATGTGTCCTGGTGGCAACCAGTGTCTTGGGGGTCTTTACATTGATTTTATTTCCGAATTCACAGGAAGACTTGCCTTGCTTTGGTGCTAATATGTCATTACTTTGGGACAGTTGGTATAAGGGGAAGAAGAAGGGAATCAAGAAAGAAAGAGAAGGTGTGGGCCGGCTTCAGAATCACAACTATGTGGTAGAGTGAGCTGAACTTGCTCACCTGCTATATTTCAAAATAGAATCTTCATCCTGTCCTCCTAAAATACATGTGATAAAGTCCTCATCGATCAGGACTAAGCCCAAGCTCCCAGGCATGGCACACACAGCTCTTTCAGATTCTGCTCCGTGCTCTGGCAGCCACCCCTTGCATTGACTGCAGTCTTACTGAGCCATTTTCAGCATTAGGACTGTGTCACTCTTGCCTCAGGGTTTTGTACCTGCTGATTCCTCTGCCTTTCTGGCCTTCATCCTCTTTCCTCTCTGTCTAGGCCACTTTAAATGCCTCCTCTTCCAGGAAGCATTCCCTGACCACCCAAGACCTGCTCATGGTCCTCTCTTATGGGCTCCTATAAATGCCTATGGACTTGGTTCTTATCAAAATACCATAGAACCTCTGTATGTTGACCACCCAAGGGACTATAAGAAACTGGTCAACATACAGAGGTGGTCAACATAAGGAACTGTACTGACACATACATGTGGTGTGTGTCCAGTCTATGAAAATTATGTCAATTTAAGGGGGTGGTCAGTGTGGGGAGGTGGTCAGCTATGGGACTTCTGCTGTACTTTTCTCATTGATTGAAATTTCCATTTACTTATCTGCTCCCTGTCTAAGCTGAAAGTTGGTTACAGGACAGGGGCTGTGTCTTAGTGTTTCATATCCAATTCTTAGAACATTGCTTGAATCTGAGAATTACTTTGTACATATTCTATGTATTACTGTGGAAGTCTTGACTTTGGTTGCTTCTTGATTTCGGCACGCACTCACACTTGAATGAACAAAGCGCACGGAGATTAGTATCACACATGTTTGCTCTTCTGAATGGCAGGGTGTCTGGATACCTATCTGAGCCACCACACAGTGCTCATGTGCTCGCCAGCTCTCTCTCTGACTCTTTCTCTCACATACTCACACACACACACATGTGGTTATTCAGCTACATCGGTGAACTAGAGTGGTGCCTGCAAATACTGCTCTACACTCAGAAGGCGTGCTTTACACATCCAGTCTGCGTTACTAACTAACTTTACTAATGGTCATACAACCTTGGTAAGCAATTGATACTAACTTTACTAATGGTCATACAACCTTGGTAAGCAATTGATAGAAGCTCAGAGGGGCTGAGGAGGTTCTATCCTCCTTTTGTTCTGAATAGCTAAGTCTGGGTTCCTAAGCCCACAGAAAAATTTCTCAGAATCACTTGGTTGCAGAGAAAAGGCATGTTTTTTTTTTTTTTTTTTTTTTTTTTTTTTTGTGGCTGTTGTTCCTGAGACTCTATCAAGACCTGAATAGATAAACACAAAATGTATCACAGAAATAGCCCGTTATTTGTGGGCTTACTGTGACTATGAAAAATACAACGCGATGGGTACAGGCGATTGCACTAATGTACACAGCTATGATTTAACAATAAAAAAAAAAAAGAAAGAAAAATACAACACATTTTCACAGAATTAGAATGCTTGTTGGGCAAATGGCTTCACTTTAAAGAGTAGCTTTACTTAGAGCTACCTGATAACATGTTCTAGGTCCTCTTCCCGGGACAGAGAGTGAGAACCACTCTTTACTACCATCTTCTGCCCTTTTAACCCACAGATTGTTACATTAAGGCAGGAAAGTTTTATGTATATAGTTTGTGAAGTTCTCTTGAGCAGACAGTGCTATATAAATGCTGTTATTAATAATAAAGGTTGGCTAACCTAAGAATACTGTAGAATTAAAGTAATGAGATTCTATTTTTAGGAAGGCTTGCCAATAACATGCGAGTATGATAAGGCTGTGATTTCAAGCTCACTTGAACCTTCCATTGCTCTACAGAGGACATTTTCGGGGCCGCCTGCACACAGTGGTCAGCTGCACAGAGCTCTACTAACACTCGCGGTGGCTCCACACTTGAGCCCCAGCCACGCTCAGCTGGAAATAGGCCTTCACCTTCCAGACGTGGGGGTGTATCTCACAGACAACTTGATTTCACAAAATATAGATGGGCTTCTTTAGTCACCTTGCAAACCCCTTTACTGTCTTTGAAAGGATCAAAAAGCCTCTACAATCGTTTGGACATTTTTATACATCTGTAATTTTGTGCTGACAAAGGATGTGCTTTGGAGGCTCAGTCATGTTTGTTTTCCAGTGTGAAAAGATATTTAATAAAGACCCAGATTCTAAGTGATTCATAACTAGAAAAGAAGTCCTATTCCACAGGGAAAAAAAATAATTAGCTCTTCCACCACTAATGTTCAGGTCAATGCTTTGTCAATAACAGTAACTCTTCTTCACCAATTTAGTGCCGCCTATAAAGATCATTATGACTCATAATTACAGATGCAGATTTATGCCAAAATGCACCTATAAATCTCCAGTTCTGGTTATGGGTCACCTCTTATCAGAAAAAAAGATTTGTTTAAGGTGACACTTTTCTTGGTCTCTGTGGGCATTTTCTTTTTCCATTTTGGGGGTAGAATTGTCAGAGTTTACTATCAATGACCCAAATATAACCCAAGGCGCATTACAGATTCACAGCTGGAGGGAGTGAGGAACTGGTTGGCTTTGGTGTGGGTGACTGGGGGAGGATGATGTCACTGTGGAAATATACTTTCTGTGATTATTGTTCTCTGACTAAATGAAGAGCATCTTTTCCACACCTGCCAGCTAGACACTGTAAATCAGAGGAAAGATGATTATCTGAACAGAGGGAGACGGCTTTTAAAAGGACAGAGGCTTCCCAAGGCTGAAGCCAACTGCTCGATTCTGGTCCCAGGAATGTTGTAATCCTGATGGATTATCAAATTCTGTGGAAGCCTGAGTGACCAAATGTCAGGTTGGCCTTTCCAAGGATTCTGGCCTCCTGGGGTTTTTTTTCTGAGGCATTTTCTGCTAGGAAATCCAAGTTTTGAAACATCAATTTTGAATAATCTCCCTGAAGACGAAAGAGCAGGATTTCCCCAGCACCCAGGGAAGGCTTGGAAGATGCTCCCACTCTCAATGTGTGCACAGGCAACTGCTGAGAAATTGCTGACACTCATTAATAACTGCCTGAATGCCAGATTTCTGAGATTACTGTAAGAATGCCCAGAAAGTCCACTTTTTCCCTGCCTGCCCCTCTCCACCATACATGCCCAGAATAGACAATAGATGTTCAATAGGGCCACTCTGAGACAGTGTTAATAAAAACTACATAGACAGTTAAACACACACCTCCCCTATGACCAGGCAAGTCCACTTCTGGAAATAGACTCAGAAGCAGCAAGTGCCTCTGTCCACAAGAGAACCTGCACAAGGATAGTCATCACAGATGTATTCATAACAGCCGAACCTTGGAGATGACGCAAATGTCCATCAACAGGTGAAAGGATGAACTGTCACAGAACCCTGGGTTCAGCAGTAAAAAGCAATGAACTACTGACACCCACACAGCATAGATTAATGTCAAAAGTGTTGTGTCCCATGAGGGGAGCTAGACACAAATGAGTCCACAGTATTCAGCCATTTATATGAATTCAAGGCCAGGTAAAACTAATCCATGGAAAAGGAAATCAGAATACGAGTTACTTCAGTGGGGCTGAGGGTTATTGACTAGAAAGACGCACAGGAGAACTCTCTGGACGATGAAAATGTTTTATATCCTCATCTTGGCAGTGGTTAACATGGTATATACATATGTAAAAAATTCATTAAGCTGTATACTTAAGATTTGTGCCTTTTACCGTTTGTAAATTATAGCTCCATAAATACAAGTTTTAAAAAGCTGTGTGAAAAAAATTACATGGAGAAAAGCTCATTTTGTAAGAACAGTCACGAACAGAGACAAAATCATGAAGACATTCTAAAGAGTAAATGAAATGGGATAAAAGAAAAAAATATGAACCACTCACCTCTTTGCACTTTTCTCACATGATGTGAAAATGCTGGGACTCAGGAAGCTAAAATCATTATAGGATGTGCTTAGAGATTCACTGCCTTGTTTCAAAGGTTTATTTTCAGAATGTTTCTCTTAAATTAGGAAGTACTTTATTTGCAAGTCTCTCCTTAGGAAATGGTGTTGTTTAAACATAAACAGCCAGGAAATAGGTATTTTCAGTAGAGTCATCACTTGTCCTAACAAGAGATGAATTAGTTAGTGATATCGTTGACTTTAAGACATATTTTATTTTCTTGAATATTTAGATTAATTAAGGTATGAAGCTATGGTAATTTTATTAAAGTTAATATTAGATACACATTTCCTATTTTTAAAATTTCAGATTAATAGGAGGGTACAGATGATTATTTTATCTATTTTCTATTTTTAATACAATACTCTTCAGTCTTTTTGCGTTTCTCTTATCATGAAGACTTTCATGTTATAAGAGGAAGTCTTCATGGGGTACTTGCCTTCCTGTGTGGCTCAGGAAACAAAGAAGTTTATTTTGCAAGAACGATCATGACAGAACTTGCACATGGCATCTGCTACTCATTATTCACTTGACATCTCCATTTCTAGAACCCTAATATTTGTCTGAAATTGTTAGTGACGTTTATAAAATGCTTGTGGAATTTTAAAATGGGCCCTGGAGATCTCCAAGTCTTTCCTCCTCATTTATGATGAGGAAACTGAGATCAAGGAAGGTTAAGTGCTTTCCAAGGTTTGGCTACTACAGCTGCCTTCTCATATAGAATTTGGATGCCTTTCTTGAACTCTGTGATCATAGTAGATACTGTGATCAAAGAGAGATCGCTGCATCATTTGTGAGCATGTATGCATTTTACAGAATGGGGAGTCCAGATAAAGATTGTCTTTGGGACCCAGAGTATACAATTCTGTTTTTGATCTGTTTTGAAGCTTCTGTCACTCCCTTTAGGCTAGCCTGTCTATGCCCCTTACCACGAGCAATGCATAGAGAGCTCTGTGAATCAGTGTAATGTGGATAACATGGCTTGGGAGCTGCCTTGCCTGGGCTTGCTTCTCCTTTCGTTGCTTACTAGCTGTGTAGTTGAATTATCTGCACTCTAAATCTCAGGTTCCTCATCTGGAAAATGGGAGTAATGATATTACCTTGCCCCATTTAACTTTTAGATCTAAATTAAACCCTGTAAGTCAAGTGAGCATGGGCCTTAATACATATTCAATAAGTGTTAGCTAAAAGATCATTTTTGAATTTTTAACAAGGAAATTCTACTCCGTCTTATTTAGCATGGTTTTCCCACTTCCAAAGTTTTGCTTATGCAATTCCCTGAACCAGACCCTCCTCTTTCCACTGAATCTTCTGCCGGGCTTTCTCCATTGCTAACTTCCTTGTTCTCCATCCACCCCTCATCTGCCTGATTTTCCATGGCATGTATAATTCTTATGGTCTTCTAATGCTCTTTAATTATTTTATCTAATATAAGCTTTCAGAAGAAGGGGTCATGGAAGGTATTTCTTTTGCATCTTTAACAATATATAGCACAGTGAAAGTATGAAAAGTATGATTTTCATGTAGAGTATGAAAATCATCAAAGCAAAGGAATTAAAATAGAGCAACTTCAAAATATCTATCATTGATTTTGATGACGGTTGGCAAACTGTATCAATGGTGACATTCTATAAAATAGTATTTTAAAAAATATTTTATACAGCAGGAACACTGTAGCCCCCCCCCCCAAAAAAAAAAAAAATAACTGGAATCTAGTTGCTGCAATCCAAATTCTGAAAATGTAGTGTTTCCTTTCAGTCTTGTTGGAGTGCATGCAATCTAGTATCAAGACCAAAGCCCTGCTTTTGATTTATGTGTCAAATAATGACCCAAAGCCAAAAAGAAAATATGAAAACATATCTCTAACTCATGTACATAGACATGCTCTTTATAAATGCCAGGATGTTACAGAGCCATCAAGCATAAACAAGAATAATGTTAAGACTTACGGTTAGCATTACATATACATCAGAAAATAGATTGCATGGTCAAAAGCGTCGGCTTGGTGGTGATTCTGCACCAAAGTTCTTTCATTTCCTTTTTAATGCAACGTTATGATTCTCTAGGATTCATTTCAGAAAAGATCTTTCTCGAGTAAAGAACGTAGAATTGTTTGGATGAATGCCATTTATGCTGTAACATTAACCTTTTTGAGGCCTTGGTCCAGCTTTGTGATTTATTTAAACAGTAAATATTTTTTCCTGTTTAAATGAGTTCATTGCTAACTTAGGCATCTGAATTTTAATTTTTGTATAATCCTGGGTAGTGGCTAAGATATCCTGGGTAGTGGCTAAGATATCCTAAGTGCCAGAAGAAACAAAGGCAGGGAAACCGTAGTTTCCTGCACTCAATATTCCCAAGTTACTGTGCTCGGCAGGACTGAGACTTGTTGGGATGCTGCTCTGTAAAGAGGTTTGCTTACAGCGTTTGCTTATTCAAGGTGCCAGGATTTAGTTGCATTTGATAGAATCATGTGAGCATACCCACACAGGTTTTAAACTATAATATACAAGGTGTTTCTGGTATTTTTATTTTTATTTTTTTAGCTGACAAAGATTGTATATATTTATGGAGTACAATTGGAATGGCTGAATCATGCTCATTAGTATATGCACTTACTTTACATGTTTTGTGATAAGAACACTTAAAAATTTCTGCTAGCAATTTTCAAGTTTATAATATATTGTTAATTATCGTCACCATTATGTACAATAGATGTCTTGAATTTATTCCTCCTGTCTCACTGAAATTTTATATCCTTTGACCAATATTTCCCCAAGCCTCCCTCTCCTTCCCAGCCTCTGGTGAACACCTTTCTACTCTTCGCCTTATGAGTTTGACTTTTTTCAATTCCACACCTAAGTGAGATCATGAAGTATTTATTTTACTTTGCTGGGCTTATTTCACTTAATATATTCAGATTCATACACGTTGCTGCAAAAGACAAGATTTTCTCTTTTTTATGGCTGAATAGTATGCAACTGAGTCGATGGGCCACATTTTATTTAGGCATCCATCCACTGGTGGGCACTCAGGTTAATTCTACATCTTGGCTGTTGTGAACATGGGAACACAGATACCTCTTTGACGCACACCTTTCATTTCCTTTGAATATATACCCAGAAGTGGGATTATATGGTATTTTTATGTTTAATTTTCTTTTCTTGTCATTTTTTTCTTCATTTCTCTGACCATTCAACAGTAACTGAATGTCAACTATACACCACTGTGGGACACAGCAGAGAAAGAAACACAAAGACTTCTGCCTTCATGGATCTTAATTCTAAGGTCCTTTTCTTTGAGCCTCTTGGGAGTGTCCTGTGCTCTTTTGCCT
This sequence comes from Loris lydekkerianus, assembly GCA_963574355.1. Lineage (NCBI taxonomy): Eukaryota > Metazoa > Chordata > Mammalia > Primates > Lorisidae > Loris > Loris lydekkerianus. The sequence continues at coordinate 30,683 of CAUYPK010051202.1, read as the reverse complement.
CAGTTGCCACTACTGGGTTTTGGCTTCTTCTTCTTCTTTTTTTTTTTTCCCCACCTTTAGGCTTTGACAACTATAGCAGATAACTAACTCTTTGCATGCCTGTGGCCAGTCAAGATTATAGTTTTCACAATACTTGGTTTAGGGTATACTGACTATAATGTATGTACTATACATATCTCATTCTCAAAATATATCCCAAACCTATATTAATTACTTTTAAAAAATATGATATCATTTCCCTCTTTAGAAGCTTTGTAGTGAAGGACTTTCTTAATAAAGTATGTAAAGAGAGCATTGTTTGAATGAAGAAAATTGGGATCATTTCTTTTTACCTTATGTGCTTGAATGTCTATGGTATTTTGACAGTTAGTTAGTGAATTGGTGGGTCCATTAAAGTGTTACAGAGGCTAGTTTTGTTCTGGGTATATTGTCTTTTACTTTTTTCATGTCCAAAAATACAATCTATTCATTGTACCACTTGTCCCACCAGTGTTTGTCATTGCTATTGGCATTATATTTATTATAAATGCTAATGATAGTATTTGGAGTCCAGTGGTAACAGCACAGACTTACATGTTCAAATATGAGTGATGGGCATAATGTAAAGCTCACAGCTAGGTTTTTGAGTCTCATCAGGGATGTTTAACAGAGTTCATGGCTCAGTTTAAAATTGGTAGCAACCTATGCCATGCTAGGTGGAGCAGAAACTAGGGTACCCTAAAATATTAATTGTTCCTTTAGGTAATGGTGGTTTGATGAAGTGTTGAGAAGGTGGATATAGTGACCAAAATTAAGTGGAATTTCTCTGCCACATAGAAGTTATTTTGTGTTACTATGTGTTAAAGGTATATTAATTCTTGTGACCACAGTGAAATTGACAGGAAATGGAGAAATCTTTGCTGTTTGACTAGGTTCAAAAACTAGGGGAATGCACAAGTTCTTTCCCATTTTAAAGGGCAGTTTTTTAAAAGCACTTCATATGACTGACCCACATTATTCCACCCTAAAGAGGCAGTTATTTGTTCCTATCTTATATACACTTTCCAGGGTAGAGAGCTATGTAGGAATGTAATTTGAAGCAAAGAACAGTCAAGAATTCATGAATTGCAATTATGGATAGAAGTGTGGATTGCAGCCAAAAATCAGTTAAGTTCATGTCTATGGATCTGAAATAGATTTTAGAATATGCCTCTATTTTTTAATAGAAATTCCAAAGAATCTTTTGAAATTCTTAAAATTCATAACAAGATGAGCCTCTTTATTGGTTATGGGGAAAAATAAAATAAGAAATAATTAAAAATAATAATATGCTAAAATTTACAGAATACTTTTCATTTACCAAACATATGCAAAGTTCTGACATTGTTTTATTTCACTTTTATGTTAAGCCTATGAGATAGGTACATTTGAATATTTCTTCAGCAGCTGAGGAGACTGAGGCATGGGAAGCTCAATAATGTCCCTGAGCTCCCATCATCAGTATTTGGATTGGGACTCCATAGCATATACCTTTAGCCATCTTTTTTACAATGCCTGTCTGGCTTTGGCAAGAGAAAAGGAAATTCTGCAATATTCTTTTTTTTAAATCTCATGTTGTTTATTCAAAGGACAGATTCACATCTCTTCCAGATGGACATTTTGTGGTTCTTTCTGGAGGATGGTTCATGATTCTTTTCAAAGACATCTTTGACTTGTGGCACTCATCTTCAACATCAAAAATCACTTCATCCAAGGAGCTTAAAATTATCTGGTGCTTACTTGCAACCTTTTTAGTAAATGCCCTTCTAACTAAGGGTGGCTTTGGTATTTCATATTTAGTAAAAGTGTCTGCTACCTGCCCTTAGAAAATATCTTGATTTTATGTCTCCCAGACTGCTTGTTGCTAAAGGCAAAATGTGGAATGGAGAGTGGTGAAATTTCACTGTGCTATAGAAATTAGGTGCAACCACTACATTAAAAGCAACGGCAGGTGCAGTAAATCTGAACTTTGTTTAGGGGGAGAAAAAGAATAAAAGTAAAACATGGGACAGATAAGCTGCAAATTGCCAAGGTGAATTCAGTTTTCCTAAAGAAATAATTAAGGCTTTCTACAAAGAAATAAGTCTTATTTTGGATTACACTTAAAATGTGAAGGTATAATGTAGATTTCTAAATAATTAATCGTTCAGTCAATTTCTACAAAGTCATTTCATCTCCTTCAGGGAGACTCTTTATTCTATGTTTAAAGATTTTTTTCTTATTAGAGTAATTCATACTTATTGTAGAACATCTAGAAATACATGAATAACTCAAAATGTTATAGTAGAGAAATAACATTTAGCATATATCCTTTCAATATTTACTTTATACATACACAAATAAATTTTAATGCAATCTGTTCTTTTCAATTATCAATATCTCACAGAATGTTTCCATCTTATTAAATATTCTTTTATAGCATTGTTTTTAATGGTTGTTTAGTATTCTGTGTGAGATTATATCATATCTGAACCAAATCATTATGCTGGAAATTGTGCCTGTTTCCAGTTTTATGCTGCAATAAGCAATTGTGTAGCTAAATCTTGGTATACATTCATAATTGTTTTGCTTAGGATAAATTTCCATGATTGGACGTGTTGACAAGAAGGGTATGGAAAATATACTGCCCAACTTCTCCTCCAGAAAGACACTGATTTACATTCTGAGATATGATGTTTCTCTAAAGATACACATTCTTTAGAGAAGTTTTGGTGAGCTGTTATTTCTACACAATTAGGAAGGACCCTTCTTTATCATGGACCGTGGGTGGGCTGAGACAGCATGGGGGTCACCTTTCTATTCATTTTCATCTCTATCTCATGCTTTATATTTTGCTCTATTGCACTTTAGTAGGGTTGGCACATAGAAAAGAGAAATTCTAAGACAGCAAAATGGGGAAAAAAGCAAATATCCTATCCTAAACTCTTGTGGATATAGTCCTTCCTGCAACACATTTAGGATGGGGGGAAGGAAGCTTCTTATTTTCATTCATTATTCTGCATACACTTCCTCTTAACCTAGACAAATGCAACTACTCTGGATTCAATAATAATGCACTTTCAATGTGTCTGTACTTGGACTTTCTGTTTGTGGTCAGCCCAGGTACAGTATCCTCAGTACAATAGTCTTCACTGATGGTATATTTTAGTCATGAAAGAGCTTTTTCAAATCCTCCACCTCACCACCCACCATCCTGAGAGAAAAGAAGACTTTGGAGCTGTAAAAATAGACTCTGATCATAAATTTGTTAATATCATTGGAGCATCATTATAGACTGTAACCAGGCTAATGAACAACCTCAATTATTCGAAGTTAGAATAATCTTAACAGGCCTCTAATTTTGAGAATGGTAGCCGGTCAGCCAAAAATAACATGTGGATACCCAGAGAAAGCATCTTTCCAAACAAAGAAATGCAAAGTTCTCACTCACTGTATCTTAATGAAGTAGATCTAATGGTGAAAAGAAATTTAAGTTTTTTCATTTGAATAGGTCTTCTCCAGCTTCTTGAAACAGTAGTAAATGCAGCAGAACTTTCATAGTTGACCACCTCTCTACATTGACCACCTCCTTAAGTTGACCGACTTTTCATGACCACACATGCGTGCATGTACACGTCAATAGAGCAGGCCTAGTTCCTTATGTTGATTCCATACACTGACCATTTGTTACAGTCTGTTTGGTGTTCAGCTTATAGAGGTTCTCCTGTACTTTTGAATCCTGTGATTCAGAATTAAACCCCTGATTAACTCAAGCCCAAGAAAGAGAATTGTGTGGCACAATAGCTCTCAAACTCTGAGACCACTGAACTGCTCTGGGTATGGTGGAGGTGCTGCAGGAGACTCTGGAGGTGTAGATAATCCTCCTTCACCTGGGGCACTCCTGCTATTTTCTGAGCTCCACTTTGTACCCCTTTCTAGGCACTCACTGAAGGAAGGCTTCCTTAGTAACAGTGATAACAAAAGAACAGTAGAAAATTACCAGTATAATTGTAAGAATGTGATTTAATAATAATTAAAATATGGCCAGAATGTTAATTCAACTATAGATACCAGCACTGAAATATGTTTTAATACTCTTACAGACTATTTTTTTTAGAATGAGATTAGAGAAGCCCTGTGCCTAGCACATAATAGGTGCTCAGTAAATGTTTGTATGAATGAATGAGTATACCAGTAGAAGAGAGAGAGGATGGGATCAGTGGTTTAAAAACCAACACCAAATCCTGATTCCTTGAGGGACCTAGGTTTTTCTCTGAGACTTTGTTTCTCAATCTGTCCACAAGGAGTTTAAACTACATCATTTTTGAGATCATGACCAATTCTGCCTGGAATTATGACTAAAAAAATGTGTGCTGTGTTAGAAAGAAACTGAATAGAGAAAAAACAAGTTACAAATGCTAAAAGTCAGACAAGTTAAGAAAGATCAAGCCACCAATAGCATCTCCAACACCCAGCATGGCCTGCCCTGGAATTTGTATATCACTTTCTATTCTCAAGCAATTTTACACATTCTCAGAATGCCTTTAGCCCCATTTTATAAACGACAAAACTGAGGTTCCCCAAGGCAAGTAATTTTCTTACAGTCACCCAGCAAAAGAGCTGACATTGAGAATTAAGTCTTCAGACTCCATCATCCCAAGGACTTAAATATTTGGAAAGCTTTTATAACCTAGTCACCCAGGTGGTAGAGAACCATAAAGTACCAGAAAAGGATTCCACTAAATTGGGGTAGCCTACTTCTTTCCTTAGAAGGAGGCCTATAACCTAAGTCTCATAATTTCTCATCCAGAGTTTCATGCATGAAACTTTATGGCCTCTTGAAAGGTGAATGGGTAGGTTTGATTCATTGGATGTCAGAAACAGCTTTTTAAACATTTGGAAATCAAGATAGGTAGTTAGTTTGCCTTGTAAAATGTTCTTACGGATGTCACCATCAGAAAAATTTATCTTAGCTTAGTATATTGCAAAGCCTATTCAAACCCGTCATATTTTCAGTTTCAGTCATTATTAGTTGAGAGTTTTAGCATTAATCCTAGCTGCAACTTAATTCATGTGATCTTGGAATGTAGCGATTTGTTCTGCTATCACCAAATTTCATCCATGTAAAATAGGTCACCAAGATGTCACATTTTATGACATTATTTATATCACCTCTCCCTTTTGGGGCTGCAGTTTTACAGGTTAGTTTTCTTCTGTGTATTAATGAGAGGAGTTCAGAGTTCTGAATTTTGTGTATCAAAGAAATGGACATCTGTATGTGAATCTCGAGTAAACAAAATTACAAAATATTGAAATACTTTGGCCATGAGAAAGTAAATTCTAATTTTATAATTTTAATCAAGAAAACCTTAAAATAAAAAATGTTCTCCAGTTTCTTGTTTATGTGCAAATTCATTTTATTATATAAAAACATATAAACTATGCACATAACTCTCAAAAGCACCCATTTACTACTTTAATAATCCAATGTGTGTACATAAATGTGCTTATGTACACACACTTCAATATAATAATCAACTATTGACACCTTAAAAAAAAGTTATTGTTAAATAACTACAGTTTCCATATGTATGGACAAGATAACTTTCTACATATCAAAGATAGTTAACAAATAGCAGCTACACCTCCATTAACATACTAATAACTATAAGTTCTATCTTGCCCTAATTATTTCTGATAATTTCTGTGGAGGCTAATATCTCAAAAAGGATGCATGTGTTGATGATAGAAAGCAGGTTGAAAAGCACTGATTTATTACAACCCTTCATTAAGGTTAAAAGCATTCCAGTGAGATGAAGACATCTGCCTTGTATTTTCACATGCAGAAGAAAAGTTAGGGACAGGAAGAACAGAAAGAAAGAAAATGATGTTTTAAGTTGAATTCAAGCCAGGTTCAAAGAAAATAGTTCCTGCTTCATATCTGCAAAAGTTTTGAGAAAGAAATTTCCCTATGCCCATGAGTATTATTTATTATTATTCGATCAAATATATTTTATACTATGTATTAACAATGAAAATTGTATGCCCTTAAATTATTTTTCAAATTTTGCTATATTCAGCCAACACATGAATCTTTCAATAGTTTTTTTCTTTTTTAACAAAATTAACAAAAAACTACTATTAATTACATTAATTCATCTTAATTTTGTAATGTATAGGAAAAAGATTTTTAAATGACCATTTCTTTTTTCTATTTTCAAAGGTAGTAAGGGTAAGGTTGGCAATTATAGGGTTTAGTGCATAGTCACTTGATATTTTGGAAATCAAAGGAAAAGACCACTGGAGAGAGGCTGAACTTAGCTGTTGCAGGATTTTTATCTCACTGAATGAGTGCTACTGACAGGAACCATATGTGTTACTTACTCCAGCTGAGGAAAAGAACATGGGTGGTTTTCCAAGAAGCTGTGACCTGCCTATGTTTGCATGTATATCTGTGAGCTCATGGACAAATCTGATATATTTATGATGTTTAATAAGCACTTAGAGCCACATGTGAGCTTGAGGACTGTATGTTTCTCTCATTCAAAGGATTATACATGAATATTCAGGTTAATTTTGCCTTAGAATTCAAATCAATCTTTGTTCTTAGTGGTGTTTGTCATTTAAATAAAAATATTCATGAATGTGTGAGCCACCTTTGAAATGACAGAGGAAAGATTAAGTAGTTCCTAATAAAGCCTAGCTTGCTTGAAAAGAAGAAATCATTCAAGCAGAACTGATCACTCAAAACACTAAGGATTTACTTAAGCAATCAAGTGAGTTTACTTCATGTTGTAGTATTAAAGCTCTTGAATGGCAGGCATTTTCTCAGGAAAAGCAGATGAAAGTAACATTTTAAGTTGTGGTATATTTCTTTCCTACCTTTACTTTTAACCCACTATATCATTATGGTGAAGTGAATTTCTTACAGAAAGCACATAGTCAGGGGAGAACATGAAATTTTAAAAACTCCATTCTGATAATCTCTGGCTTTGATTGATGTATATAAACCATTTATATTTAATATAATTATGCATATTTAGATTTAAGTCTTTTTTAAAATTTTCTGTTTGTTTCTTCTATTTTTCATTCATGTGTTTACCCTATCCTGTCTTTTCTTCTATTTTAACTAATTACATTTTTGACTATGTATCTTTGTACAGTTTCTTAGCAGTTACTCTAGGGATTGTATTATGTATACTTAACTTGTCCTAATCTACTTGAAATTAATACTTTATCATTTCAAGAAATGGTACCACCATAGTGATTCTTTTATACTCCCCTCCCATGAAGATATAGTTGTCATAATTATACACACTGAAAATTTCATCAATGTTATGAATTTTTTCCTTCTACACCATCAAATTTTTTAAGAAGAGAGGAATAGTCTACTATATATACCCTCATATTTGCTATTTCTGCTGCATTCTCTTTATTCTTGATGTTCCAATCTTCCGTCTGATGCCATTTCCTTTCTTTTCCTGAAAACTTCCTTTAGCAATGACGTATTTTAGTTTTTCTTCATCTCAGAATGTTTATTTCACCTTCATTCCTGAATGATATTTTCTGTAGATACAGAATTCTAGGGTGATAACTACTTTCTTTCAGTGCTTGAAAACTATTAGGCCACTTCCCACTGTTCTCCATGGTTTCTGATGAGAAATCTTTGGTCATTCAAATCATTGCTCAATGGATATTGTGCTGGTTTTCTCTGGTTGCTGTCAAGCTTTTATCTTGGACATTAGTTTTCAGTAGCTTGATTATGATGTGTCTAGGTATGAATTTTTTTATGTTTATCCTATAGGGGTTTTATTGAATGTCTTCACTCTTGGGGTTTATGTCTTTCACCAAAATTGGGGAAATTTAAGTCATTGTTTTTTTTCAATTTTTTAAAGAATTATTCTTTCTGCCCTTCTTAAATTCAAATGATTTGAATATTAGGCCTTTTGTTATTATCCCACTGATTCCTGAGGCTGTTAATTTTGTTCAATGTTACTTTACCTGTGTTGTTTGAGTAATTTCTGTTCATGACTCTTTACACTCACAACCTCTTCCCTTTGTCATTTTCATTCTGCTGTTGAATCCATCCAGAGAGTTTCTTATTGCACTTTTGTGTTTTTAGTGCCAAAGTTTGCATTTGTTTCTTCTTTTTACTTTTGTTTTTTTCTGATGAGATTTGCTACTTGTTTTAAGACAGCTTATCACTGTTTGTTGAAGCATTTTTATAATACACTTCTTTAAATTCTTGTGTTATCTTGGCATTGCTGTTTGTTGATTGTCTTTTCCTATGTGGTTTGCTTTCTTGGTTCTTCATGTGCCAAGTAACTTTAAATTGCATCCTGGAAATTTTGAATATTATATTTAGAGATTCTGGGTCTTGTTTAAAACCTATGGGGAATATGGATATTTTTATCAGCAAGCAATTGACCTGATTATTTTCAGGCCACAAGTTCCAACTTGCCTTCGGTGGCCTATGGTCCCAATGTTAGCACAGTTTTTAAAAACTCAGTGCTATTCAGATATGTCCCATGAATGTGCCACCTAGCTGCAAGTTTGAGACCTGAGAGTCTCTATGTGCCTTTTGAAGTCTTGTATAATCTGATTAGGATGAGAGCAATGCATCTGCAGCTCTTGGTATCTAGGAGTTAATAAATAATTTTATAGGGCTGCTTTCATGAACTCATCCTCTCCACAATCTCCTCAGTCCTTTCTGATTTCCTAATACTTCCCTTTTGATTTTTACAGTTACATGCACTTCTGAAGCTATGGCTGCCCCCAGGGCCATGCAATGTGGAAAAAATAATGGTAGACTCACACCTGTTCGGTGACACTTTGAATTTTAGTCCTCTTCTCCAATTTTCTATTTATTATTTACTTCCAAAAGTCCTGAAATAACTATTCCATACATTTTTCCCCACCTTTTATAGCTGCATGCTGATGGACAGCAGGGTGAAATGTGTTTTCTCCATCTTACCCAGAACCTGAATCATGAGATGATATTTTTAATGACACATTGTGTTACAATAAGTTCATCAATTCAATTTTCAGGTGTAGTATCCTAAATAATTGAAGACATTCAATTTAAAGAGAGGTTTTCAGACATTTAAGTCCTAAATCCCTAATGTTATAAGGAATGTCATGCTTAAGTAATGAACCAGGAAATAGCTATAACAAAATCAATGCAGTGTCATATAACAAGATAGGCATGACAGTATGGATTTATTCCTATATTTGCATAATATATATATCCAACTTTAAAATTTTTTTCTTCTGAGTTTTGTGACCTATCTTTATGGTGGCTTCTATAATGTATTATAATACGATAGCATAATGTGGGGGTATTTTTAGCTCAGGTACAATCCTTATGTTTGTATGGACATGTGTGTATACACATGCACTCTCATACACAGCTTTGTTCCAAAGATGGATCTATTTGGAACTAGATGTCCCTAAAATAATGACTCTCAAACTTTAATATGCTCTACCTTCAGAGTTTTTGAATCAGTATTTTGGGGATGGGGTCCACGGATTTGCATTTCTAATAAGACAATGCCACTTTCAGGACTGCCTTTAAGAACAGCTACCACTCAGGAACTCACAGAGTACACTAGGATTTTTGTGACCCTTCAAAAGGCACAAGTTATAAAGAGGATTAAAGTTTGTAACTTTACATTAACTTTGTGAGATTTCCCAAGAACAAATTTATTTTGGCTTTGTGCTGACTTCTTGTCACAATACTTTAAAGTTTTGGTGAAAATAAATACTTTAGTCAGTTTGATTGTTGTGATATACATATACATGCATAAAAACTTATGCAGTAGTATTCATATTAGTATAAATATTGCAAGCTGAAATGAATAATTCATTCAATCAAATAAGTATTTGGTTTCTTCAGTGTCAAAATTTTTTAAATTAAATATATTAATTGCTTCTCACACATTTAGGTTTAACTTACTTCTAGTCTAGAGTAGAGGTTATCACACTATGGTATATGGGCCAAATCTGCTTCATGGACTTTTTTTTATGGACAGGAAGCTAAGAATGGTTTTACATTTGTTAAATGTTGCAAAAAAAGGAAAAAGAAGAAGAAAAATACAAAATAGTAACTGTGGCTCACAAAGCATTGGTTAAGTCAAGGCAGCGTGTTAAGAGATGGTACAAGATAACAATTAAAAATATGGTCTTTGTTGTCAGATTGCCCCTGTTCAAATCCTGACACTACTAACCACTTCACACAGCCTTGGTCAAATTAACTCAACCTTGCTGTACATCCATATCCTCATCTACAGAATATAGATAATAAAAGTCCCTGATTGATAGAGTTCTTGTGTGATTTAATTAGTTACTACACATATATAGCACATGGCACATGGTCACCATGAAATAAATTTTAGCTACTATTATCTACTTGATAAAATACTATATAAACATTAAAAGTAATGCTATAGTAAGAACTCATTAAAATAGATAAACATTTCCATTTAATATTAAGTGAATAAAATCACAGCACAAAATGACTTGCAGCATTTTGTAGAATAAGTAAAACATAAAAACTATTCACTGGAAAGGAATACAATAAGGAAGCACTCTAGTTTACTCACAATGTTTGGTTGCATTACTTTGATAGGACTAGGGATGATTTTCCCCCTTCTACCTTTCTACATTTCCCAAATTTTCTAAAAATACTATGAATTTCAGCCTCATGCCTGTACCTCAGAAGTAGCTTATGTCTCTGCCAAGGTGCTTATCTCTGAGATGGATAACAAGATGAGCTGAGGCTGCAGCAGTCACCATAATTCTGCCAGTATTTATTTTGGGCCCTGTAAGTCGGGCCTTTCACATTCTTTGTACATAGTTGCACTTAATTAGGACTTGAGCTAGCCATAAAATGTGCCTTAATTGTCATTATTTCATAAATGATGGCCAAAATAACAACACTTGATAGGAACAGTTTGGGGGTAAGCACCGCTTGGTCTGTTCATCTTCTAAGGCTCCCTGCCCCAAGCAGAGATTTCTATTTGTTATCTCCTTTTATCCTGGAGAATTACTAATCCTGCACCACCATATTAAGTACCAATTAAGCAGAGATTTGTCATTCCTGCTTGGGAACATTGAGCCGGGCTGTGGCTACATATTTCACAGACTTCTGACAGAAATTATTTTAATTAGACTGCTGCTAGCAGCATTTAAAATAGTCTGTATGACCAGAGAGAGGAAGAATGGCTCCTCAGTCAGATAATTTACTTATTTTTCTTTTTCACTCACCATAAATCTTAGGATTTGTGGTTATTAAGCCTTTGAAGGGGCAAAGGGATAGTCAGGGAAAGAAATCAGCTAAACTTTATCTTACTTTAAATACCAGAAGAGAAAAATCTCCCACAGTTTTATTGAAAAAGACACTTTGAAAAGAAAAATGTGTTCAAGCAAAATCTGACACCAATGGGATATTTTTACATTATGAATATCTAACATGTCTAAACAATAAGGAGGATCCAAGAATCTTTTTTTATATAATGAGAGTGGTTGAGCTCTTTACTTTTCACCTTTGTTATGCCCCCCAAATTGCTGTCATTATTTGGCAATCATTAGGTTAATCTGACATTGAAAATCAAACTAAATAAATAATTAAGCTGAACTACATTCACTAGACCTGTTTAGCCAGAGCACAAGTTTTGCAGTTTTATGGGGCTATGTTTTATTTTATGAACCCATTACTAAAATGAGAAATTAGATGAGTATAAGCTTTTTTGCCACTTTAAAAAAAAATTTCATGAAAATTTGTCCCCCCCCCCATCCTTTAAAATTTCTGATTAAGATTCAATTCATTGATATGTTATTTGGAGTTTCTTATTTCCAAATGTTCTGGTTCTTTAATCAGATCTGATAAATCTGAGTACATATTATTAAAATATGCTATAATATTGAGCCATCAAAATGAATGTTTTTCCTCTGGTTCTTCTCTCACACATATGGTCCAATCTTCCCTTTATGAAATAGCCACAACCCCATCATTTTATCTTTAATTGAAATTTTTATGTTTTATGGCTTACTTGCAAGGTTTCCCACATGAAAGTCAACAAACCAAAATATGGATGAATCAAAGGCTGCAATTACTACAAGTTCTTAAAGAACAAGGTAAAACACCCTTCATATGCCCACCTCTTACCACTGAAAATGAAAGAATAAGCTTCACATTACTGGATGGCAAGCTTGGGAGAATAAAGCAGCTTTGGATATAACCCTAGGAGAGGTCTGCCCACAGCACCCAACAAACCTCAGCACATCCTACATGGGCTTATGGTTTCCCTTCAGTCTGGCTGGTGACCACACTATTTTCACTGTTCATAAAAAAAAAAAAAAAAAATCTTTAAGAGGAGACATGAAGATTATGGTTGTGTTTCTTGACATAACTCTTTAGAAATGTATAACTCATTTGAAGAACTTGAAATGTATAGCTTGTATAACTCGTTTGAAGAACTTGTGCTTTAAAATACTTGGGGTTAGAATTCCTAGTGAATTATGAGAATCTAAGGCAGCAAGATTTGAAAGAGTGGAATGGTTTAAGGAAGAAGAGATGGTGGCCCAATCCTGCCATACCTATGTGATAGTTCACAATCTGTATTTGCTCGAGACGGTAGTGAGAAGATGGGCATGTAGCCAGGCAGAGATGGCAATGGGAGTAAAACCCGGGACATTCCTTAAAATAGTTACTGGCTAGGAATTAACAGTAATTGAAATAGTAATTAAATAATAGTCTTGATCTGACTTTTTAACTCTTAAAGCCAAATTCTTAAAGTCTGAATTTCTCTCAAGTAATTAGATTTCATTGTTCCTAATGTATAGTGCTTATCACAACTTTAGCATTACAAACACAGAAAATTTGCATCGGCTAATATAGAAATTCCAAATAAATGCATGTAAGTTCATTTATTAGTAAAACCCAAATGTGGTAAGGGTATGAATGTGGGATCTCAAGATGAAATTCTGCCAGTAATTCTCTTGGTCATTATTAAAAAATTAAAAAACGATAGATATTGGCATGGATGTGGTGAAAAAGGAACATTTTATAGACTGTTGGTGAGACTTTAAGTTGGTACAACCTCCATGTAAAATGGTATATAGATTCTTCAAAGAACTAAAGGAGATCTACAATTCAAGGCCACAATCCCACTAGTGGGGATGTACCCAAAGGAAAAGAAATTATATCAAAAAGACACCTGTGCCCGAATATTTATTGCAGCACAATTCACAATTGCAAAGATATAGAACCAGCCTAGATACCCATCAATTGAAGAGTGGATAAAGAAAATGTGGTACTTGGTGTGTATGTATGTACACACATACCACGGAGTACTACTCAGCCAAAGGAAGAAATGAAATAATGTCTTTTGCAGCAACTTAGAATACTTCACTTATCCAAAGTGAAGTATTTCAGGGATAGAAAAACAAACACAACATATTCTCATTAATAAGTGGGAAATAAACAATGGGTACACATGTTCATAAAATGACAAAGTATGTTGGAAACTAAAAAGGAGGGAGCAGAGGAGGGAGCGAGAGATAAAAACTTTTGTTGGGTACTTCAGCATTGTACAATTTATCCATCCATCCAAGGACACTCTTACCCCCTAATATTGTGAAATAAAAAATTGTTTTGAAAAAGCAGCTACTCTCTTCTTTTTGCTGAAGGCTCTATCTGGTATCTTTTAAAACATACCGATTCTATCTACACTGAAAATCTGTTGAGGCAGATCACATTCCTGGATGATCTACCCAAACATCTCAGGGAACAATTTAGCAGCCACAGTATCTCACACTACATCGGAATGTTGATTCCAATGGTCATTGAAACCAATGAACCAACAAACCAAAAAACCTCTGTGTTTTACCAGAGGTGGTAAAAAACATTTCATCCAGGTGCACTTTCACCACCGAAAGTCATAGCAAAGCCAGATTTCTCCTGAATGACTATCAGAATAATAGGATCCAAATCTTGAGGTTGATGCTCCAGTCCAGGGGTCCTTAAAGTGTGCCCCCAAAACAGCAGCAGCAGAAACATTGACTGGAAACATGTTAGAAATACAAATTCTTGGCCTTCACCCCAAACCTAGTGAATCGGAAGGCCCGGGGCTTGGGCCCACCAAACTGCAGTTTGGTAAAACCTCCAGGTAATTCTGCTCCTAAAATCTGAGAACTGCTGCTGTACAACTTCACATTGTAACCATGTGGGGAACTTTGCAAAATGCCAATGCGTGTATCACACAACTAGAAGTTCTAATGTAATTGGTCTGAGGTGTGGTCCCATATTTTGTATATTTTAGAAACTCTTTGGGTGATTCAAATATACAGTGAGGCTTGAACACCACTGTAATAGCCCCAACAAAAATGTCTCTTTTTCTATCAATTTTCTTGGCAACAGTGGTCTATTGCCTAGATACATAACTTTATACAAGTTAGATAACTATACTTTGTTCTTCTGTATTATTCTATCAAATGTTTCATGACATATTGACAAGTGAGGTTTCTTTTTTCAACACATTCACTTTTTTTTAGCCCTTTCATATTAAAAAATGTTTGTTTCTTTTATTTTTGTATTTTTTTTTATTGTTAAATCATAGCTGTGTACATTAGTGCAATCACCTGTACCCATTCTAAGATGCAACATAGATGTGGCCCCACCAATTACCCTCCCTCCACCAAAACCTCCCCCCTCCCTTCCCCTTCCTTGCCCCTTTCCCCATAGTCTTGTGCTATAGTTGGGTTATAGCCTTCATGTGAAAGCTATAATTTAGCTTCATAGTAGGGCTGAGTACATTAGATACTTTTTCTTCCATTCCTGAGATACTTTGCTAAGAAGAATATGTTCCAGCTCCATCCATGTAAACATAAAAGAGGTAAAGTCTCCATCTTTCTTTAAGTAAAATTATATTTTAAGTCAAAAGTTCAATTAATAAAATATATATCACAGTATCATGGTGAGAATTGTACAGATTAATAAACTCTGATGATTACCAAAATTATTACTCTAACTTCATACTCTACTTATATCTCCAGGTCCAGATAGTCTATTGAATATTTTTTCATAAATCTTCCTGAAACATCTCAAATTCATCTTCCCCTCCACCCCTACTCCCATCTTCCTCTGTACACCATTTTTTTTCTGCTGGTCCTGGGAGATCCATAGAGACAACACCTGGCACCACAAAAGCTGGGAAATGAATGGTCTTACAGTTTGTTGACCTCAACACCTGTTTGGACCAAAGAACTATGAAAGGTGGAGAGTCACAAGATAGCAGCCAAACACCCAGCTATGTCTTCTTATTATGTTCAAGACAATTTTCCAGAGCAGAGCATAGAAGATAACTTCTTAAAAGTGATACTGAGAAGTTATGGAAGATGTGGCCTTAAAGATTTAAACTTAATACAAGACTGGGAAAGTGTGAGGGAATATAAGGTAAGAAAATGTTGTTACAGTGAATTTAACCAATGAGCAACAAGTACCCATTGCAAAATCGTCCAATGTAATAATTGTGTTAAAGTCTTTAGAACATTGTCAAATTTAAACACATTTAAGACATACTGTTGAGAAAATTTTCAAATGTTAAAAAATGTGGAAAAGCCTTTAAATGCTCACACTTTATGGAACATAACGGAATTTATACTTGAGAGAAATATTACTAACGTAAATAATGTGGGCAAAGCATTTATGCAGAACACAAACCTTTATGATCACTGGAGAATTCATGCTGGAGAAAAACCCCATTAATGTGAATAATACGGCAAATCCTATAGCTATTACTAACATCTTAGTGTACATAAAAGAATTCATACTGTACTCTTAAAAATGTGAAGAATGTGGCAGTCTTGAACTATCATGTGAGCCTTTTTAAACATAAGTTGATGTGTATTAGAGAGAAACCCTGGAGAAGAATGTGGCAAAGCCTTTACCTGGTGCTTTTATGGTACCATACATGAGAAAAATCTTATGACTATAAAGAAAGTGGAAAGATCTTTAGTAACTGGTCACATTACTTGGCATCAGAGTTCATACTGGATAAAAGTGGCATAAATGTAATGACTCTTGAAGTACCTTTAACAAAATAAAAGTCATAGAGTACATCAGAGTATTAAGATGTACTCTATGACTTTTATTAAGAAAAACAAACAAAAAAACTGCAACTAAAAAAAGTGGTTCAATACCTTTTCTCATATCCCAGATCTTACTGTACACTGCAAAATTTGTGCTGAAATATAACTCTCCAGCAGTTGCTCAAACTTACTTAACATAAGAGAATTTGAATTGGACCAGAATCCTCCAAATGTAGTAACTGCAGAAAACATTTGCTAAAAGAAAATACACCTAAAACAACAAAGGTCATACTAAAAGACATTTTATAGATCCAGTAAATGCAAAAAAAAAAAAAAAAAAAAAAAAAATGCTTTATCAAAATCAAGTCTAAATTAACATGACTTAGTATGAATGAGATGACAGTAGAAGACACCAAGACATTAACACTTTCAAACAGAGGACTGATTATGGAGAATAATCCAAAGTTAAAAATAGACAATTTGAATGTAGGCTTAAGAAGAGCAAGTGATTGACTCAAAGCATTTTTGTGTTAAAATACACTGATTTTTTAAAAATACATACTGAGATAATCTGACGCTCAAATTCACTGATACTTGCTTTCATTACTAGTGTTTCAGTGAATGCCTGTAGTCAGTTTTGCTCCATCAAAGATACAAAAGATCCTTCTAAATTAGGTGGGCATTATTTATATTCTCTTGAAAGAACAATGAAGGACACTTGAAATATAAGATGCATGAAGAAAATCTAATAGAACGGGTCTTTGTGAGCAAATTGTAGCAATGTGGAAAATAATGTTAAGGGTAAAATTCTTATGGGAGACGTTTTGAAATTTACAAGTAAATTTTTTAATACCAACTGCACATTATAGGCATAAATAAAGTGAATTTTGAAATGTTCTTGAAAGCTATATGTAAACTTCATTGTTTTTAATAAAAAAAAATTGACTTAGGATAAAAGGGGCCACTAAGCTATTGGACAAAAAGAGGATAGAATTAAACCGAATTAAACTGTATTTATTATTTAAATCTTCTTTGTTTTTATTCTTTAAGTATATAATGGGTATTATTGAGAGAAGGTTTGTCACTGCTTCATGTTACCTGGCATGTAATAAGACAATAATTAATGACATAGACACAGTAAAACATCTTTCAAATATATTTTTACCTAATAAACCAGTACATAATTCACACTGTTGGATTATCAGAAACAAAGACCCTCCAAACTGAAGTCAAATTTAGACTTATAGCCTATTTTAAATATATTTATACATATTTTAAATAATGTTTCTTTTTTAATAGTAAGAAGAGACATTTCACTTTTATGTCTTGATTTTGGACCTAAGTATTCTCCCTGTGGGAAAAGCAGAAACTAAATCAGTCAATAATTCAAAAAATAAACTTACAAAACCCCCACAATACTGATGTAGACTGAGGAAGAGGAGGCAATGCCACATACAGTACCACAGGGACTGATGGAGACACATTTAAAACAAATTGTTTGGTCCTTAGGAATTTCTTGATTTTAACTTATCCCTAGGACCATTCATTTCATAATGTGAAGTTCATTTGTTGTTCCATAGCTATGGGTTCAGTCTCTTCAAAAGCCCAGTGGTAAAATAAGAGAGGTTTTGCCAAAGGAGAAAAGAAAGGCATCTGCAGAAGAGGGTATGGATTTATTCCAAATTCTTAAGTGTCTGTGTAGCTTTCAGAGCAAGTCCAGGGCACAATGAAAATTACTCTCACACTTGCAACTTCTGACCAGATGCCTGGTGTAAGAGTGGTGAATGGCAATGCTGTATAGAATGTTTAGGGGCACCGACTCTCTGTGAAAACTTATTTTTCTCTGTATACAACTCAAAAGCAGCAGTTTAAATATTACTTGGTAAATTAGTGAAAACAGCACACCTTAAAGTGATAATGTGTTTCCCCTAAATATTTCTGTTTAATGGGAAGAGTTGTAAGATTATAAACATTATTTTCTTTTAGAAAGAATATCATAACATATTCCAGTCTATGCTTTCAGTGGTAGACTCAAAGACTAAGGTAAGTTTTTAAGCAAGAAGTTTGTTTTACTTTCCAAGGGAGGAAAGGGCATGGCATGAAAGAGATAAAGAATGCCAACCCTTGAGGAGGGGTGGCTTGGGTTTTATTCAGGTTCTAGAGAGCAGAGCACTAACTATTATGAAATTATAATGGAATATGGCTGCTTTCCAGAGCAGTTGTTTTCTGTTGGACGAGTTTTCTCTGAATTCTTGGAATGCATTTGTCAGATGCTGAGGGGCTCTGTGCCCCTTTTTGTTTGTTCAATACTCTTCTAGTTTGCAAAGGAAGCTCTTAAAAAAAAAAAAAAGTTAATCTACACATGGTCAAGCAAGAAGCAAACAATGGGGCCTGACATGCCATTGTGCATAGTGATGTTTTTATGTTAGGTAATTTATTAGCAATGCCATCCTTTCACTCATGGTACTTACTGTGTGCTACTTCCTGGTTATCACATCCAATCAGTGTGAAAGAAGTATGATGTTCTGTGGAATGCCAAGTAAATGAATATCTATAATCTAAATTAAGGCACAGAGTGAAAGAGATAACCTAACACTGAAATAAGGTTGAGGAAATATAATATTGCCTCTACCACGTGAAAGCAATCAACTGTTGGTAAGCAAACAACTTTTGCAGAGACAATAAGTACACTGAAGATAAAAGAGAAAAGCACACATACTACTTGTGAAAGGAAGGAAGGTCCCAATACATGTAGGGTGGTTCTATTTCTTATCTTATTTTTTATTTTAGGCCAGGGCAGAATGAGAGGAGTCTGGTAGATCAGAGAATATTACAGAAGTTTCTTATACCATGGATATTAAAGTAATTGGAAATTAAAACATGGATTCTGTCTTAGAGAGAGACAGAACATGTAGAGTCAAAGCCAGAGAAGTATGGACAGATGTTAATAACACAAGGAGGGGCTAACATTATTATCAGGGACCTGAGGGTGATGCAGAAGGGTAGCAAAGGTAGAAGACGTGACCTCAAGAAATATCAAGTAAAAAGGGGCTGATTTGAAGGAACATGAAAGTATATAGCAAGAACATTATGTGCTTTTTGTAGCTGTAAAATACCTCTTATAAGGTCTTAGATAAAGCATATACCTCTGTATATATAATTCATTGAACATATATTCTCAGATACAGTTTAATATTTTAGAGGCAAATTGTAAATAAGATTTTTGAAAAGAATCTTTACCCTTCTTCCTTCTCATTTGGATCCCTCAAGGACTTACTTAAGGGAGGAATGGAAAATGCTACTCACAGAATTTGCATTTAAATTACATGGCATGTTACTTTAAGTTTTTAGATTTGTATGGGCTTTTAGTGATCGTGATGAGTTCCAAGATACATGTGTGTGGGTGTGTATTGGATTGTAAACACTTTCAAGACACACATTTATATATGTCCAGTATTGGGGGGAGGGGAGGAATAGACTTAATACATCTTTTAAAGCAAATAATTTACCCGAGAGTGTTTAATACACTTATCAGAGTGGAATCAGATCCTTATAATATATAAGGGAACTAACACACAGTATACATTCTATTAATGTTCTTCTATCTACAGTAAATGGGTAATTTCTACATTGGATACTATACAGCAAAGCATCACGAATAAAAGCTTTTTGTAAGCTGAGACAAATCTAAATGATCGTAGTCAATACTCCTAATTTTAGAGTTAAGAAGTGTGATTAGGTAAAGAAGACCACATAATGCTAGAAAGAGCATGTTATTCTTTATAAAAGCATCATTTGTAAAGCAGAAATATCAGCTCAAATCCTCTGAAAATGTCTATGAAGCAGGCAGATAGCTGTTTCTTTGCCTGTGCCAACATATTTTTCCTCAAATGAGGTGTCCGCATGTTCAGCCAATCAAATAAACTGTCTGGCTGAACATCCTAAGGTGCTTTAAAATTCAGTAAATAGTACTAATCACTTCCATTTCAGTATTGATATTAAAGTCTCTATTCATGCCAAAAAAGTGAAATGCAGCTGTTCTGTGCTTTCCTTTAGAATTTATATGTGGGAGTCTGCTTGCATAATGAGAAATATGCCTGTTTTTTGTGTTCATCTGCATTTAAGAGGTTTAGAGAAGGCATGCATAAAGACAGACCAGTGACACAGGAACTTGTAGGAATATACCTTTTTTGGCTCAGGAATAAACTGGCATAGAGGAGGGGGCTGCAGAGTGATCAGAAGTGAATGGTTTCTATTTTTATTAGAATGTTGAAGCATCTGAGAATTCCTTGAGAATTTAATTGGTTGATGGGATCAAATGCACCTTTGTTTGCAAAAATTTCAGAAATACTCTTAAATTAACACTGATGTATGTATCTGATGAAGTAAAGGATTTCTACATAAGTATAGCACATTTGAATGGTAATAACTCTATATCCATTTTGATCCATGGTTATAGTAGTAAAAATGTGCCCATGTTAAGAGATTTTTGTTAAGAATGTCCTTAATCTTTAAAAAAAAAAAATCACACCTTGATCTCTGTTCTGCACACTCATCTCCTAATTTTAGTAGTAATTGGTTGTAATTTACATTCACTTTAAATCTCCGATTCTAATTACAACTGTGATACAATTTGGTAGATGTACACACTGGTCCTTTTGATGTATTGAGGATCCAGATCTTCCACAACTATCTGTGAAAAAACAGATTTCTATTTCTTTGAATTTAGTTTATTTATAGCCAAAGAATTATTCATTTATATTTCTTTGAAAAGCACAGACCACATTTTAATTTGATTTTACTAGAACAAAGATTCAATTACAGTAAGAATGAATAAAAACTCTTTCCTCATTATTCTTGCTTTTTGTATACCCCTTTCCTTTTGGGGTAAGAGTTACAGGAGTATATGCCTGGGTCACTTGACCATTAGGGATCCTTCTTTGTAAAGAATCTAAGAGGTCTTTCTTTTCCTTAGATGGAAAAATATTCATTCACTCTCTGAGAAAAAGTTCTGACAAAACTTTCCAAGTTACTTTGATTAATTAGGGAGGAAGTAAATCGTAAATAGCATTGTATCTCTTAACTCTCCACACCTGAACCTCGAACACCTTACCTCTCCCTGGCCTTTTCTGTCCCTCCAGCCATCCATCCCACCCTGCTGCTTCACCCCAGTCCCACGTAAACACATCCCTTTCCTCATATGTAACACAATATTGGAGAATACTGCATATTACATTTTGAACTCACAGGTCTTTGATCTTCCAGCATTCTGAGCCTACCCTTTAATATTCAAACAAAATCCTCAGGCTTCCATTACAGGCACTAGAGGAAGACCTGCATATTTCTAACTTCTTCAAGAATGATACATTTTCTGCCATCACCTGTTATTCTCAACCTCCCCCCACTTATCAATCCAACTTGTTATCTCACCTCCTACAACAGTCCCCTTTATTCTACCCTAGATTGTCCAAGGATGGATTCTTTTCCTTTCTCTTCATTTCCCAGAGAAACCCTGATTAACAGATTTTTACTACAGGTTTGAAAATGACAGAGGGTTATTGTAGAACAGAGGAAGGAATGATATTTCCAACTGACTATTTGAAATCATTTTTTTCAAACAACTCATTCTATAAGTCAATTTCTACTTATGAATCAATCATTCGTACGTAACTGAGGCTTCCTTCCCTACCTTGGCACTTTTCTCACTCTTTGGACCAAGAAAATTCCAACATTTACTTTACAATGTTTTATTTTCTACATCAAAGTGATTATTCATGTAGCCAAACCAGGGGTTTCGCTGAATAGTTTTTACCAAAAGATCCATCAGATGTTTCTCCAAAGGGGAGTTTACCTCAGGTCTCATAGCCTTAGCAACGTACAAAACTAGAAGTCCTCTAAGATTCAAATTTTGCTTTAAAATAATAAATGATCATGGCACTGAACTCCAACTTGGAGACAGAGTGAGACCCCATCTCTAATAATAATAATAACCAAGTTGAAGTTCAAAAATACATGTGTTTCCTTCCATATCAATGGTCTAAGTGGAGGAGAATATTTGATAAAGGGAAGATTTTCTGCCTGTCTGTAGAAAATCTCAGTAGTTTGGGTTGTTTATTATCAGATTTCATAATTTTTTCCAAGAGGCTGGCTGTGATAAAACTATATCATGACTTCCTACCATTTTTGAGTATGAGGACTTCTTTTTCACATCAAAACTTTTGTATACTTTCACATGAAAGTACATGGGCTTCCAGCACTTGCTCAAAATGCATAAAACCTAAAGGATCTATGAATTCAGTAGCATTATACGTACAGTTTATTGTGTTAGCCACGCCATTTCCATATAAATGTATGCATATACACATCACTTATTCACCTACGGACAATGTGTGTTCATGTCCAGATTTGCAGAGGCCTTATGATAATTTCGATGCAGCTGGTGTATGAAGTACACAGGTGGAAAGAATTGACCCTGATTTCAATGTCCCAAATCGGTTTGCCTTTGTAATATCACGGAACTATCTGAAGATAGATCCTCAATGAAGCAAACACAAGCCAATGTGCTAGACTTCTTTGCCCTTTCTTTCTATATTTGTCACCAGAAAACATGAGCATTCTGAAACTGATTTGGGGGCATAATGTCTTAACCTAAAATTAGATTTCTAGGGACTGGGATTACATTTCTAGGTGGCATGGGCCCTGTTGTACTGCTGAAATCTTGGCAATAGGGAGAATACATGCACATATGACTCTTAATATAGTTTATAGTGAATCTGCCTTATGCTAACTGTCAGGTCCTAGAGAGAACATATCCTGTCCTTTTAACCTCTTTTAATATGGCACATACCAGACTCCCTGTACACAAAGATTCTAAAGGAAGCATTTCATAATGTATTATTGTCACAAATTGAAAATTTCATAATGTATTATTGTTTTAAAATTCAGACATTTTATTTTTAGTTTTAATTACTTAAAGAATAATAATTCCTCATCCACCAACATATGACCCAAATTAATATGTGTTTATATGGGGTACATAATTTTATACCAAGATGTATAAATAGAGAAATTTTCCCAGAGGATGATTAAATATATGGAAAAAGAACTTCTAAATACATGATAAAAGCAAAGTCATACATCATCTTTTTTTTAATTGTTAAGGCTTTCCTAAATTTATATTTGATACTTTGAAGGCTGTAGCACAATTACATTCTGAATAGTGCGATAAAAATTTTAAGTTTACTTCTGCTGTGTGCACTTTATTTTATTTTATTTCATGTATTTATTTTTTGATACAGACTCTTACTATGTCACCCTCGGTAGAGTGCTGTTGCGTCATAGCTTGGGCTTAAGTGATTCTCCCACCTCAGTCTCCCATGTAACTGGGACCACAGGTGCCTGCACAACACCTTGCCATTTTGTTGTTGTTGTTGTTGTTGTTGCAGTTGTCATTGTTGACCCCAGCTGGTCCAGGCTGTGTTGGAATCCACCAGCCTAGGTGTCTGTGGCCGGCGCCCTATCCACTGAGCTACAGGCACCGCCCTGCTGTGTGCACTTTTTAAAATATTTAGCTGGAAAAGCACAAAACAGTTAATATGATTACCAAATTAGCCCAAGCCAAGATTGGTGATTATGTGATAATACTTAGAAGTTGTTCCATTTGCAGAAACAGAAAAAAATTGAGCTTTGACTCCGCATAAGCAATTGAATGATGCTTTCAGGAATACATCTTAGATGTACAAAATTTTCATTGCCATTGTCATTAAAATCTTAAGTTTAGCAATTAAAACTACTTGTTTCCTAGAAATGAACTTCGGTTTGTGTACTTTAAACTATTCCAAAAATCTTAAAATGTTCTGAACGACAACTTTTGATCTATAAAAATGATAGAGATTTTAAAGTGCAGCAGAGAAAAAATAGGGCATGTTAGAAGAATGATTATCTTCCCAATGTCTCTTTTGTTAAAGCAACTATAAATGTTTTAGAAAGCAAATGTTTCAGAAACCTTTTGCAAGGATGTGCTGGGTGTCTATATGTTCTCCATGTCTTAACTCTAAAAGAAAAAGAAAAATCAATGATATATAAAAATAACTTGAAAGAGATTCAAGAGCAAATTGACTTAAATTTAGTATCTTCTAACTTCTTCTAAAGAAAATCAAGTCTGCATAATTTTGTATGAGAATAAATGGGACAGAAACATCAATTCAACTAATGCAGTTTGATCATAATCTTCACATGCACACAACTAAAAGTTTTACACTTTATCTATGTCTTAGCAAATAATTCTGACTCTCACAATAATTGCTCTACAAGAGACACAGAGGTTCACCTAAAGGGTAGAGCACATTTGACTTTTTGGGGATAAACAGCTTTTCAAAGCAAACAAAAGATGTATTCAAATATTCAGATGAACATTTCCAAACTATGGAATATTATTAGTTCTTTGAAATTGAAAATCAAATTTCAATGACTCAACATTGATCGGAGCTTGTAATGAGCTTTAGTGTGAAATATCACACAGCTGGAATAAGACATAATTTCTTCTCTCTCCTGACAAAGAACTTTAGTCATAAATGACTGAGACAATTTGTCTAAAGTAGTAAATTTTCAAAGGTCGCATAACTTGGTAAATATAAAGCAGACATATTATGAATAATTTCTTCTATGGCATCTTAAGAGACTGAAATGTATCAAAGATAGGTCTATCTTTATCAATAGTGGCCTCATGGAACAGTGAAGACATAAATAGATCTGAGGCAGAGAAAGAGGAGAGATAGATGCCGGGAAGAGGCAGAAAAAGGGAAAAGGCAGGTAATATCTGTTCTGTAGAGCTACTGAGTGCCTGTCCCCGACTAGCCATCATGCTGAGAGCTAACGTGAACCACAAATAAGGCATTCTTTGTGCACTGAGAAAGCTCACAGGCTAGTAGTGGAGGCCAATATGTGAACAAGTAATTACAATGCCATGAAAATAAATGCAGCCGTAAGATTATAAACAGACTACAGCAAGAACACAGGGAAGAGAGCAACTGGTAATTCTCAGCCAGCTCAGCATAAAGTGACACAGGAGGAGTCTAGCAAAGACACAGAAGGGCATTTCTATTTGGGGGGCCTCTAGTTCTTTCCTTTTTAATTATTCTTACAGCACAGAAAGAAAATGAACTGGGGAGATAAATTTGTTCTCACAATGAGTTGTAGGAGAATTCTACAAGTACGTTAATAAGAAATTTCTCTTCTGAAAAGATTGACTTCTCCCTGGAAGAGATATTTTTATTTACTCAGCTTTTCTTGAAATAATCCTAGAAGAATAGTTCTTTAGAAATGAAAGAAATAGCTCATTTCATCCTAGAAATAGTTCTTTAGTATTGATCAGAAAAAAGATAGCCACTCATTAGAGGAAGTAAATTGTTTTTGTCAGCCTCTTCTGTGTGGTGTCCTGGACACTTTATATATGTCGTGTCATTTAAACATTACAATAGACTTTCCCTAACTTCAGTCCAGGTTGACAGAGGACTCCTTCCTTTCTCTGGCAGCAGGAGGACTCAGGAAACCTCTCCTCTTTTTTGAAAAGTTCAGACATATGACTGAAACAGTGAAAACTCAACTGTCAGATGAGTCTACATGCTAGACAAGGTGACAATGTCAGCTGTTAGGGCAGTCATGCATGACTCTAGTCACCAGTTGCCATCTTGAATTCTTCAGAGTTACAACCATCCCATGCAAGTTTCTAATACCTAGATTAATCGTGCATTCTCATTTTCACCTATTTATCTCTTGGAGAGAAGTCAAGTGCAATACTTGAAGGAAGGGTTGTTTGGAAACTGGCTATTTCATTGTCCTTTCTACACGTCTTTGTCTACCTTGAATCCCTAGGGGCCAAAGGCTGTGCTTCCCACAGCAACACTGTCTTTCAGTTTGTCCTGGTGAGGTTAAGTTTGATCCCTTGTTCAAGATGATAGATTCCAGAGCTTTTCATGGTTACTATATGCTTTTCCTTTTGTAACAAATAGGTAATCTCCAGAGGGTAACACTGAGATAGTGTGAATATCCTGTTTCCAACAACCTTTCACCTTGTAATTTTAGCATTTGTCAATAATACTTACTTAAACCATTGATACTATATATTGCAAACTGGTTGTCCTTTCATCTCATTGCTCCTTCCACATTTATTATGTCATTCTTCAATATAGAAAAGATTAATCTTCTTCCCCACTACCCAAATATGCATCCTGTGAATATCACTCTGGCCTCATGGATTCATTTTTGCTCGATATGTTCTAATATATCACTGTCTTTATCGTTTTGCTGCTCATATTGTTCTGCATTTGGCCATTGGGAGTTTCAACAAGTTATCTATCTCCTGTATCCTTCTGACATGTTTCTATTAATTATGAATTACTTTTCATTCTATTTCACTTTGTATTCTTTCCTCCCTATCTCTGGTATCAGCCACTTCTCTATGAAAACTTAAACTCTTCAATATAGTGAGTTTTGTTGTTGATTTCCAAATACAACCACCTTGTACTCGTGAATTACACATATGGTAATTTTTCATATGGTAATTAATAATTAATAAGAAATTAATTTCTTATTAATTTTTCAAGGTAATTGCTCCTTGTTAATACTTTATATGGATTTTTACGTTAGTATTCATGAGTAAATTTCAGGTATGGTTGCCCATACTGTATTTTATGCTGTATTTAACAGGTGCTGAAAATAAAAACTTTCAAGTCATCTCTTCCTTTTCCTACAATCTGAAATAATTAAAAAACATAATAGGGGTTACCTCGTCTATTAAATATTATTATTCACCTGTAAAACCATCTGGGTCTAGCATTTTTTTCCCTTTCTTTTTTTGAGGGGTGGGGTGGGGGCTGTTACCTCCTTCTTTGATAATTTTCATTATATCTTCTATAAATATTAGTCTGCTTAACAGTTTAATCTAAACTGAGTTCAATTTTAGTAGATCTTATTTTTCCAGAATTGACCATTTTTTTCTGAATTTAAAATTTACATGCATAATATTGCCTAATGCAAACTTCTATGAATTTTCAATGTCTCTCTTTCAATGATTATTTTTCACTTACATATATTTGTCTTTTCTTCTTGTATTTACTTTTATTGGTTATCTATTGGTTTAATTATTTTGTCTTTTTTTCATCCAAGAACTAACATTTTGACATATGCATTAATGAAATGCTAGTAAGTATCTTTTACTTTTTTTCCTCTTTGGATTTTTATCTATAATTTGAAAAGCACTGCTCCAAGATCTATTCATTAGTCTTAAAAGTTAGAAAGTTAATACATGCCTGCAACATTTTTAAAAGGCAACACTTTTGGAGAATGCATTCATGAAGTATAAAAATTCCACTTGCACCCTGCCAGTTTTTTTTGGGGGGGGTCCAAGGATGGATTCTAGTGTTTATGTGTATGTCCTTATTACAGTTGAATTCATAGTCCCAAATATACCATAATTAATTAATCCATACTTTTGCATTCCAATGTAACCTATTTCAAACCAGTGAGAATCTTTTCCATTTTTAAATGCCTCCGATAAAAATGATTTTACCATGTCAACGTTTTAAAAAGGCATTGGTATTTATTGATAATTGGCATCATACCCAGCCACTATTTATAGATACATGTATTTTATTATTTTGCCTCCTGTTAAATCATCTACAACTACAGGCTGGAAAGTTTGGAGAAGAAAAGAAATGTGGACCTACTTCTATGTGCAGTTACTGATTTCCACTTATATGAGTCATTTTGCCATAGTTCACTGAATCCAAACACTTCCTTCACAAAGAGCCTTAACTGAAGTTCAGATATCAGTAGAGCAAAATATATTTTTAAAAGGTCACTTTTGGTAACAATAAAAATGAAGTTAAATATACCTTAGAGCTTGCAGCCAAGGCAAACTACAGAGAACATGCAGCCAGTTGACATTTGTACAACCAGGATCCAGTAACATACCAAGTATTTAATGAATCTCAGTGGTGGTCTTAATAAAGTACAAGG
Source organism: Loris lydekkerianus (assembly GCA_963574355.1). Taxonomy (NCBI): domain Eukaryota; kingdom Metazoa; phylum Chordata; class Mammalia; order Primates; family Lorisidae; genus Loris; species Loris lydekkerianus. The sequence goes on along the minus strand of CAUYPK010051202.1, from coordinate 2,579 downwards.
CAAAGTTCTGGAGAAAGTCAGGGAAAGAGAAAAAGAAAATAGGTTCAGCAGCATTGATTACCTATCAACAAGCATTTGACTACCCTGAATCATGGTAGTCTTGGCAGGGCCCCAGAATTAAGCATCTTTCTTCTTACTAATTTTTAGATCTATTTTCAGTAAAGTCAGTCTTTTGCCACAAGAACATCTCTCTCATTTTTTGTTCCTTCCTATTTATTTTCTTTTCTATTTTTTTCAGCTCTTACCTACCTTGCAAATAATACAAACCATACTCATGAATAGGAAATTAAATGCATGACTAAGTGCTAAATCTCTCTGCTTTTATATTCTTAAAACTATTACTTAGTAGTAAGAAGTCTCCTAAAGTGAATACTTCGATTTAATTTGGCAAATTTTAAGCTCCATAAAATTAAGTGGATTTTTATCAACCTAGATCCTTCGCTTATTTCCATTTTGCTATGGCATTTGCATATATTTGTACAGTGGCGGCAACTTGGGTGGAACTAAATCAAAGTATTTTTTAAAAGGTTGTGTTTCACTTTATTCTGTTTTCAACTTTAACTTAACACATTAGATTATTGCTATAATTGTATAAAAATAAGAGTTAAAATGCTTAATTCTCTCATCAATTTTTTATATAAAATAACTTGTCTAATGTCCCAAGAGAAAGAAGTATATCTACTTTTACTCAGTTAATAGTATTCTTAAACATAACTTTATTTAAGGTATTGGTTTCATTTTATGTTCTAATAAAGATTGCAAAATATGACAGATTTCCTTTAATAAAAATAGTAATTTTTGCTTTATGTGCTCACATTTATTAAAAATTAATTTTTATAGTATATACCTTTCAATAATTATTTTCATATATATACGTGTGTGTATATATATATATATATTTTCCTCCTGCATCAAAATTTATTAGAGAGATGTTATATCAAGTACTTTGTAGGTAATTGGTATTTCATTTCCATGTGTATTTTCTTGGGTAAGGTAAAACATCAACTCAGTTATAATTGTATGTGGGAAATAGTGCAAACAGAAAACAAATTTTGCAAAAATAACATGGCTATTTTCCAATTTACATAAATGAGATTGAAGCGAAGAGGAAGAAATCACTCTTAAAATCACACAACTCAATCTTTAAAATAAAATTCTTAGTTTTCACAAATACAGTCAATTTTATTGAAAAGGCATGTGATACATGTATGCTATGTTTACATATCATTCATAAAAGAGTTATACAATTCATGGCCTTTCAAATAGATAAAATACATGTACAATATGTGTGCATATACATAAATATAAATATGTGTGCTTGTACATAAATATAAATATATGTGTGTGTTTATGTGTATATGGTTATGTGTGTATATATTCATATATGTGAATCATACCAGGCACACATAATAGTGATAACAACTCACTTTTTAAATGAAAGGATGTTACCTGATTCAATTACATGTTTTTCTTCCTTCCATCATTATATATAACTATACTATCTCTAAGATCATATGACTCAGCCCCCTCCCTACATTCAACATCAGTGGATTTAATCAACCACAAATCAAAAATATTTTTTAAAAAGCATCTGTACTGAACACATACAAACTTTTTTTCTTGTTATTAGTCCCCAAATAATGTAGTATAATGACTATTTATTTATATAGCATTTGCATTGTACTAGTGAATATAAGTAATCTAGAGATGATTTAAAATATGTGAAAGGATATGTATAAGTCATACACAGATGCTACACCATTTTATTAGTACATCAGGGACTTGTGCACCCATAAACTTTGGTATCTGAGGGAGTCCTGGAACCAATCCTCCATAGATACCAAGGGACAGTTGTATATGACACAGAAAAGAAAGACATGCAAAACACTTTGGAGGAAGGGCTGCACTGAAGCTCTGTCCAACTTCAGCACACGGTAGGAGGGAAGGTTGAGAATTGAGAGTAGAGACCACACCAGGAGATAGATTATAATGGGCCTTTGACATCGCCCTAAGAAATATGAGATACAGCTCCATCCATGTAAACATGAAAGAGGTAAAGTCTCCATCTTTCTTTAAGGCTGCATAATATTCCATGGTGTACATATACTACAATTTATTAATCCATTCGTGGATCAATGGGCACTTGGGCTTTTTCCATGACTTAGCAATTGTGAATAGGGCTGAAGCAGGAGTGGCGAACACGAGAATTTGAAGTGAATTTGAAATGAATTTCGGCTCTTTGCCTCTTATCATTATTTTGTATACTGTGGCTCTTTGCCAAGTTTGGATTTTGTTATGCTGCTTCTGAGGAGGAACCTCTGAGGAGCGATCTCCGAGCGCGTAGTCAAACTTGTTCGTCACCCCTGGGCTGAAGTGAATATTCTGGTACAAATATCTTTGCTGTGATATGATTTTTTGGTCTTCTGGATATATGCCCAGTAGAGGAATTACAGGATTGACTGGTACATCAATTTTTAGATCTTTAAGTGTTCTCCATATATCTTTCCAAAAGGAATGTATTAATTTACATTCCCACCAGCAGTGTAAAAGTGTTCCCTTTTCTCCACATCCACGCCAAC
>CAUYPK010051196.1:0-51128 GCA_963574355.1 Loris lydekkerianus | reverse complement strand
CAGATCCTGAATTCAATTTCTGACATCTCAGCTATTTGTTTGTGCATGGGGTCTTGTGTTGTTTCTGCCCCATTGATCCTTGGGGGAGTTGATCTACTCTGATTATTCATATTGCCAGAGTTTTTCTGTTGATTTCGCCTCGTGTTTCCTTTTCACCATTGCTTCTGGCGGTCCTCAGAGTTGGGGAGGTGTCTCTCCAAGATTAGACCCCAGTAGGATCACCCTTTGGTCGCTGGATCTTTGTAGGGAGTGACCCTGTGTAGTTCCTCTAGGGCTGCTCTAGCTAGGGAGTTCTGGTTGTGGAATCAGCTCTGGTGTGTGACACACCCGAATCTAGCAACAGGGATGGGGGTGGTGCGCATGGTTCTGTGAGTGCCTGGTGCCCAGTGACTTTGGCACAGGGAGCCCAAGGCTCCAGCAGTCTCTGGCCAGGAGAAGGGCTCTGCACAGAGGCAGGGAGTGCTCCAGAGGGCACGCAGCTACCAGAGTCCCTGGCCAGATGAATGGGCTAGTGTGGAGGCTGGGAGGATACAGGAGGGAGGAGCAGGGTTGCGTGGCTCCCACAGTTCCTAGTCAGAGAATGCGGAGGCCTGGTGGGGGCGGGTCACTGGTCGGGGGTCTCTGCACAGCTCTTATGGAGGTCTGGGCAGTGCCAAGCCCAGGAGTTTGAGGTTGCTATGAGCTGTGATGTCACGGCACTGTACCCAGGGCAACAGCCCAAGGCTCCAGTGTCCGTCAATTACTCTTTTTATATGGAGAGTTAACATATTACATTTTCTATCTTAACAAGGTTAGTTAGGAAATAATAAGATATATGGATTAAAGTAGGGAGGGTTTGGCCATAAGAACTCCAATGAGAAAACTCCAATGAGAAATCAAATTCTACAGAGACAGGGTTATAGGCTCCCAAATTGGAGCCTACTTGAAAGACTCTGTTAGTTTGATAGAACTGTGATAATAAAATACCACAGACTGGGTGGCTTAAACAATAGAAATTTTTTTTTTTTTTTTCACAGTTCTGGAGGTTAGAAATCTGACATTCAGGTTTGGTTTCTTCTGATGCCATTCTCCTTGATTTGCAGATTAGAAAATGCCTTCATTTCAGCTTAATCACGTGCTTAAAGGCCCTATCTCCAAATGCAGTCACATTCTGAAATACTAGACACTAGCACTTCAACAGATGAATTTGAGGGAGGCACAATTCAGCCCCTGACAGAGCCCACTGGGATGACAATGGAACCATACTTTCTGTCTGTCTTTATTCCAGTACTTCAAGCATTTTTGCCTGGACCCTCATAGCATATATAAGTTGTTTTATCTTACTGAGGCTCCCAACTATCTCCATTTTCCCAAGCCCTTTTACTCTGTCCTAGGGGATTCATGGTCAGTTATCTACATAATTCCCTGAATCTCTTTTATTAATTTTCTCTTTTCCTTCTTTCCCTTTCATATCCTATACCTAACTGAACATGGAGGTGACGTGGTTATCTTCTTTTTATCTTATTGACTCTTGAAGAATATGTTTCTTTCCCATTCTTAAGTATTTACAACTTTTTTAAAAGCTCATACACTCAGATTATATCATCTGCTATATTTCCCATATCCCTTCTCTATATACCTCTGGGTAACTTCTCATTCCTTAAAGGTGACATTTTTTCTCACTGTTTCTGTCACGGCAGAACTCTTGGTGATCTAAATTTCTACATAGACTATACTTCTGGTAAGCTCATCTGTCTTTCCTTGACGTCCTTAATTCTGATAGTCTTATACCAAGCCCATCTGTCTTACTCCATTTTCTGTTGCTTATATTAATAATAGCTGAAACTGGGTAATTTATAAAGAAAGGGAATTCCTTTCCTGCAGTTATGAATATTGAGAAGTCTAAGGTGGAGCATCACATGTGGTGAGAGCCTTCTTGCTGGCAGGGACATTCTCCAGAGTCCAGAGGCAGCACAGGGCATCATCACAAAATGAGGGGGCTGAGTGTTCTTGCTCAAGTCTCTTTTCTTCTTATTGTAAAGCCACCAGTCCCACTTTCATGATAGCCTGTTAATCCATTAATTCAAAAATTCATGAATAAATTTAACCATTCAGAAGGCTCCCATGACCAAATCAACTCTTAAGGGCACCCCTTAATACTGCCACATTGGGGACTAAATTTCAGCATGAGTTTTAGAACGGATAATGTTCAAGCCATTGTACCATATCAGCCAAACAGTTGCAGGGTCATTCAGTAGACTGAGTCATTACTAAAAACTGTCATCCTTCTTGAAGCTCATGCACCCCTTCTTCAACTACCATTTCTAATTCTCACCCACACTCCTAGAAATAGCCCAACTCCAACAACTATTCAGTCATACAAGAACCTATAATCTGTTTGCCCTACCACCTTGGTACTGACTCTCACTTGATCTTGTACCCCATTTTCTTCTTAATTGATTTAAATTCTGGAGCTCATTTTGGCAAACATTCCCTGCTGTATGCTTTCAACATTTTGTATCTGTCTTCCTCTTTCTTATGTGCATGGAAATGTGCAAACCACATTTGCCCGGATTAATTAATTTCATAGTCTAAGAGACTCTAATTGCACACCACTTTCTCTTATACCTATGAGGTCCTTATCCTGTCTTTACTCTTGGTATCTTAGATTTATGACAAGATCAAAGCATTGATAAAAGAACTTCCACATCTCACCTTTCCAAATCTATCAACACACCTGTCTACTTCTCCTGTCTAAAACTAGCATCTTCACTTGTTCACTGGATATTTTGTGATAGTCAAAACAATTAGCAACCAGAATGACAAAAGCATGAACATAGTTCCAGAGCGGTTTGTGAAGCTTACTGCTGTTCCGGTTGTTTCCCTTTATTTTTTGAATGGTGGGAACGTCCAGGAAGTCACTAAGCTCAAAACAGTAATTATTTACAGACCATCCTGAAAATATGTTAATATTTTTTAAATCATTGTAGCTGTGGTCATATTGAATATCAGGCCTGATTAGAGATGGTCCCCTCACTTTCTCAAGAATATTGCTCCTCTGTGTTTTCATTTTTTTCCTCTCTGCTAGATACTTTACAACAACTTTCAAACTTGCTGTAATTCCTCTGTCTTAACCAAAACTCCCCATGACCCCAAATTCCTGTTAAAGTATTACCATATCTTTCTGCTTCCCTTTAAAGCAAACCTCCTTGCAATATTTGTCCACTCTAATAACCTACACTTTCTACTCTTCCATTCTTTCTTGAACGCATTCCAATGCACTTTTTATCTACATAACTCCAAAGAGACCATTTTTTATGAGTTTTAGCAATGACTGCCATGTTACCAATCCAGAGATCAGCCCTCAGTTCTTCTCTTACTGGCTAATTGTCAGCATTTAACAGAGATGATCTGCTTCTCATTTTTGAAACATTGTTTTGGTTCATGTTTGTTATTTTTCTTTTATTTTGTTTCTTGTTTATCTCCTTTATCTCCTGAAACAACTACTACAATTGGCCAAATGGTTGAAAGGTGACCTAAGCCAATGACTGCTCAACTCCTGTGTTCCTTTAATATATACTGTATTCCAGGTATATGATGCATACATGTATATATATGCACACAGTCCTTTATGGATTTGTATATAATATTATATAGAGATGTATAAACACACATTTATTAGCAAGTAGGAACAAGTAAGCCACCAAACTGTTTTGAAGACTTGACTAAGTCCCAACCGCTTGTTCTTTTATGATCTCTGACTACACAATCCATAAAAGATTTGTGTAAACACAGACAGTATTTTGGAATCATGCCTTGAGTAACATTGCAAAAAATCAAGATTGAAAATTTCCTTTGGTTATCATGCCCTGTTCAATCATGAAAATTTCCTTTGGTTATCATGCCCTGCGGAGTTTCTTTAAAATATTTTAGCATACAGGGGACACAACTACAACAGTGGCTTTACCTAACAAATGCAAACATTGTGACCTAATTGTTTGTACCCTCATACTAATCTGAAATTTAAACAAAAAGAAATAAAATATTTCAGCCAATTGACTTATCTCCACTTATTTCAAATACTCCCAATTTTACTAGAAAAATTCCATTTCTTACATTCATTAAATGATGCCATAAAGTTTCTGTTATCAGGGGTCCTCAAACTATGGCCTGCGGGCCACATGGGGCGGTATGATTGTATTTGTTGCTGTTTTTTGTTTTGTTTTTTACTTCAAAATAAGATATGTGCAGTGTGCATAGGAATGTGTTCATAGTTTTTTGTTTTTTTTTTTTTAACTATAGTCTGGCCCACCAACTGTCTGAGGGACAGTGAACTGGCCCCCTGTTTAAAAAGTTTGAGTACCCCTAATCTAAGATTTTAAAAAAAGGTAAAATTCTAATTATAACTTCCCCCAGAGAAGTGGTTCTTCCTAATGCCGTGGCCCTTTAATGTGGGTCGCGACCCACAGGTTGAGAACTGTTGCCCTAGAGTGTAGCCTTTTAAGAGTTAAAATTCTATTAACCAGGGAGAAGCCCTCATGGTATGATCACCTCTTAAAGGCCCTGCCGCTTAATACTGTCACAATGGCAACCCCTGAATTTTGGAGTGGACACATTCATTTATTTTTTTTTATTTATTGTTAATTCATAGCTGTGTACATTTGTGCAATCAAGGGGTACAATGTGCTGGTTTCATATACAATCTGAAATATTCTCATCAAACTGTTCAATGTAGCCTTCATGGCATTTTCCTGGTTATTGTATGTAGACATTTGTATTCTACATTTAGTAGGTTTCGCCTGTACCCATTCTAAGATGCACCGTAGGTGTGGCCCCACCAATTACCCTCTATCCACCCTGACTTCGGTCCTCCCTTCCCCTCCCTTGGCCCTTTCCCCATATTCTTGTGCTATAGTTGGGTTATAAACTTTATATAAAAGCTATAAATTAGCTTTATAGTAGGGCTGAGTATATTGGATATTTTTTCTTCAATTCCTGAGATACTTTGCCAAGAAGAATATGTTCCAGCTCCATCCATGTAAACAGGAAAGAGGTAAAGTCTCCATCTTTCTTTAAGGCTGCATAATATTCCATGGTGTACATGTACCACAATATGCTAGTCCATTCATGGGTCGATGGGCACTTGGACTTCTTCCATGACTTAGCAATTGTGAATTGGGTTGCAATAAACGTTTTGGTACAGATGTCTTTGTTATATTGTGATTTTTGGTTTTTTGAGTATAAACCTAGTAAAGGAATTATAGGATTGAATGGCAGGTCTATTTTTAGGTCTCTAAGTATTATCCAAACATCCTTCCAGAAGGAATGTATTAGTGTGCATTCCCACCAGTAGTATAGAAGTGTGCCCTTTTTTCCGCATCCACGCCAACATCTCTGGTTTGGGGATTTTGTTATGTGGGCTACTCTACTCTTACTGGAGTTAGGTGATATCTCAAAGAAGTTTTGATTTGCATTTCTCTGATGGTTAAGGGATGTGTCTGTAGATTGTGCATCTGTCTTCTTTAAAAAAGTTTCTCTTCAAGTCCTTTGCCTACCCTGAGATGGGATCACTTGTTCTTTTCTTGCTAATATGTTTGGGTTCTCTGTGGATTTTGGTTACTAAACCTTTATCGGAGGTATAACCTGCAAATATTTTCTCCCATTCTGAGGGCTGTCTGCTTGCTTTACTTGCTATGTTCTTGGCTGTGCAGAAGCTTTTTAATTTGATCAGGTCCCAGTAGTGTATTTTTGATACTGCTTCAATTGCCTGGGGAGTCCTCATTATAAAATATTCACCCAGGCCAATTCCTTCAAGAGTTTTCCCTGCACTTTCTTCAAGTATTTTTATAGTTTTATATCTTAAGTTTTATCCAGTGAGAGTCTTTTATCCAGTGAGAGTCTATCTTAGTTAATGGTGAAAGGTATGGGTCCAGTTTCAGTCTTTTACAGATCGCCAGGCAGTTTACCCAGCACCATTTGTTAAATAGGGAATCTTTTCCCCACTGAATGTTTTTAACTGGCTTGTCAAAGATAAATAACGATAAGCAGCTGGATCCATCTCTTGGTTCTCTATTCTGATCCAGACATCTACTTCTCTGTTTTTGTGCCAGTACCATGCTGTTTTGATCACTATTGGTTTATAGAAGAGTCTCAGGTCTGGTAGCGTGATTCCTCCTGCTTTGTTTTTATTGTTGAGTAATGTTTTGGCTATTTGAGGTTTTTTCTGATTCCATATAAAAAGAAGTATTATTTTTCCAAGATCTTTAAAATATGACAATGGAGCTTTAATAGGAATTGCATTAAAATTATATGTTGCTTTGGGTAGTATAGACATTTTAACACTGTTGATTCTTCCCAGCCATGAGCATGGTATGTTTTTCCATTTGTAAACATCTTCAGGTATTTTGTAGCTGAAATAAGTTTCATAGTTCTCTTTATAGAGATCTTTCACATCCTTTGTTAGATAAATTCCCAAATATTTCATCTTCTTTGACACTACTGTCAAAGAAATAGAGTCCTTGGCTGTTTTTTTGTCTTGGCTATTGTTGCTATATATAAAGGCTACAGATTTATGTGTGTTTGTTTTGTAGCCTGAGACATTGCTGTATCCCTTGATCACTTCTAAAAGTTTTGTAGTAGAATCCCTAGTGTTTCCAGATATACAATGATATCATCTGTGAAGAGTGAAAATTTGATCTCTTCTGACACAATGTGGATACCCTTGATCGCCTTTTCTCCCTAATTGCAATGGCTAAAACTTCCATGACAATGTTAAAGAGCAATGGAGACAATGGGCAACCTTGCCTGGTTCCTGATGTAAGTGGAAATGATTTCAATTTAACTCCATTCAGTACTATATTGGCTGTGGGTTTGCTGTAGATGGCCTCTATTAGTTTAAGAAAGGTCCCTTCTATACCAATTTTCTTAAGTGTTCTGATCATGAAGGATGCTGGATATTATCAAAAGCTTTTTCTGCATCAATTGAGAGAATCATATGGTCTCTATTTTTTAGTTCGTTTATGTGCTGAATTACATTTATAGATTTAAGTGTATTGAACCAGCCTTGAGACCCTGGAATAAATCTGACTTGGTCATCGTGTATAATTTTTTTGATGCGTTGTTGGATTCTCTTTGTTAGGATCTTATTCAGTATTTTTGCATCAATATTCATTAGTGAGATTGGTCTATGATTTTTCTTTTTTGTTGGGTCTTTTCCTCGTTTAGGGATCAAGGTGATGTTTGCTTCATAGAATGTGTTGGGTAGAATTCCTTCTCTTTCTATATTTTAGAAGAGGTTTATTAATATAGGTACTAGTTTTTCCTTAAAGGTTTGGTAGAATTCTGATGTCTGGTCCTGGGCTTTTTTTTTTTTTTTTATGGAAATTTTGTATACTTGATGCTATTTCAGAATTTGATATAGGCCTGCTCAACATTTCCACTTTGTTCTGGCTAAGTCTTGGTAGGTGGCATACTTCAAAGTATTGGTTGATTTCTTTCAGATTTTCATATTTCTGGGAGTAAATTTCTTATAATATTCGTTAAGAATTTTTTTTTTAAATTCTGAGGGGTCTGTTGTTATTTCATCTTTACCATTTCTGATTGATGAAATTAGAGATTTGACTCTTTTTTCCTGGTTAGGTTGGCCAAAGGTTTATCTATTTATTGATCTTTTCAAAAAACCAACATTTGGATTTATTGATCTGTTGTATAATTCTTTTGTTTTCAATTTCATTTAATTCTGCTCTGATTTTGGTTATTTCTTTTCTTCTGCTGGGTTTTGGGTTGGAATGTTCTTCCTTCTTCAGGTGCTTGAGATGTCCCATTAAGTTAGTAATTTCCTCTCTTTCCGTTTTCTTGAGGAAGGTTTGCAGTGCTATAAATTTCCTTCTTAGGACTGCCTTGGCAGTATCCCTTAGGTTCTGATAATTCATGTCTTCATTGTTGTTTTGTTCCAAAAATTTGATGATTTCCTTCTTAATCTCATCTATAACATCTCTCTTTCAGCATAAGGTTATTTAGCTTCCATGTTCTTATATGGGTATGCAGATTCCTGTTGTTATTGAGTTCTACTTTTATTCCATGATGGTCTGAGAAGATGCAGGGAATAATTTTCATTTTTTTAAATTTGCTGAGGTTAGATTTGTGGCCTAGGGTGTGGTCAATTTTGGAGTATGTTCCATGGGGTGCTGAGAAGAATGTGTATTCAGTTTTGTTGGGATGAAATGTTCTGTAGATGTCTGTTATGTCCAGATGTTGAGTGGTTCAGTTTAAATCTATGATTTCTTTGCTTAGCTTCTTTTTGGTGGATCTATCCAGGACTGCTAAAAGGGTGTTAAAATCTCCAAATACTATGGAACTGGAGGAAATCAAGTTGCTCATGTCTGTTAGGGTTTCTCTTACAAATTGAGGTGCGTTCTGGTTGGGTGCATAAATATTAATAATTGAAATCTCATCATATTGAGTATTACCTTTAACAAATATGAAGTGTCCATCCTTGTCCTTCCTTATTTTCATTGGTTTAAAGCCTATTGCATCTGCAAATAGGATTGCAATGCCTGCTTTTTTCTGCTTTCCATTTGCCTGGTGTATAGATGACCATCCCTTCACCTTGAATCTATATTTGTCTTTTAATGTAAGATGATATTCTTGTATGCAGCAGATAATCTGGCTTGAGTTTTTGTATCTAGTCATCCAACCGCAGTATTCTCAATTAATAGTGAATGGTTTAAATCGTCCTCTTTAGCTGAGGACAATTTAAACCATTGACATTAGTTGAGAATATTGATAAGCCTTTCGAGTGTCCAGTGGACATTTTTAACCCTTTTGCAACTGTGGAAGTAGGAATTTGATCAAAATTTTCTGGGTGGTTTTACATTTGTGGTGGAGGATTATGCTGGTCTTTATGGAGGATAGGTGTGAGAATATCCTGGAGAGCTGGTTTAGTTGTGGCAAATTTCTTCAACATGTGAATGTCATTGAAGTATTTAATTTCTCCATCATAAATGAAACTCAGTTTAGATGGGTACAGGATCCTGGGTTAAAATTTATTTTGTTTTAGGAGATTAAAAGTCGATGACCATCCTCTTCTAGCTTGAAAGGTTTCAGCAGAGAGATCTACAGTTATTCTAAAAGTCTTCCCCTTGTAGGTAATGGTTTTCTTTCGTCTGGCTGCTTTCAGAATTTTCTCCTTCATATTAACTTTAGTGAAATTGATTATGATGTGTCTGGGGGATGTCTTATTTGGGTTGAGTCATGCTGTAGTTCTGAAACTGTCAGCTATCTGAAATTCAGAATCTCTTGGCATGTCTGGAAAGTTCTCTTTCATAATTTCATGGAGAAGAGACTCTGTGCCTTGTGAAGCCACTTCGTCACTTTCGGGGATCCCTATAAGACGAATCAATTGGTTTTCTTAGAATTATCCCAGATCTCTCTTAGAGAGTGATCTGGTTTTGCCCTCCATTTCTCTTCCTCTTTGAGAGTTTGGGAGCATTCGAAAGCTTTGTCTTCAATGTCAGAAATCTTTTCTTGTGCTTGCTCCATTCTGTCTTTGAGGGCTGCAACTTCTTCTCTCAATGTGTCAAAATCTTTTGTCATTTTGTTTTTGAATTCGTTGAATTCTTGAGATATCTTTTGTGTTACTGCTTGGAATTCTCATTCGATCTTATTTGCTATCCAGATTCTAAATTCGATTTCTGACATCTCAGCTATTTGTGCATGGAATCTTGTGCTGTGTCTGCCCCATTGTTCCTTGGGGGAGTTGATCTACTCTGATTATTCATATTGCCACACTTTTTCCTTTGACTTTGTCTCATGATTGTTTTTCACCATTGCCTCTGGCCGTCCTCAGAGTTGGGGTGGTGTCTCTCTGAGATTATACCCGGGGGCGGGAGGGATCACTCTATTATTGCTGGATCTTTGTAGGCAATGACCCTGTGTAGGTCTTCAGGGCTGCCCAGCCAGGGAGTTCTTGTTGTGGGAGCAGCTTCAGAGTGTGACACCCCCGTATCCAGGAAAAGGTCAGGGAGTGGTCCACATGGTTCTGGGAGTGCCTGGCACCCAGTGACTTTGGCACAGAGAGCCCGAGGCTCCAGCAGTCTCTGGTCAGGAGGAGGGCTCTGTGCAGAGGCAGGGAAGGCTCCAGAGGGCACTCGGCTACCAGAGTCACTGGCCAAATGAGTGGGTGTTGTGGAGGCAGGGAGAGTACATGAGGGAGGATGCAGGTTGAGCGGCTCCCAGAGTTCCTGGTCAGGACATAGGGAGGCCCATTGGGCGGTGTAGAGGTTCTGGTGCAGTTCTTACTGGGGTCTGGGAGGGTGCAGCTCTTACCGAGGTCCAAGAGGGTGCGAATCAAAAGGTCCTGGGCAGCTCTTCCAAAAGTCTGGGAGCGTCCCAGTGCAGCTCTTGCGGAGGTCTGGGAGGGTCCTGGCGCAGCTTTTACTGGGGTCCAGGATTGTGCTGATCATGGGTCCTGGGGCAGCTCTTCCAGAAGTTGAAGGGTGCCGATCACTGGTCCTAGTTCAGCTCTTCCAGAGGTCTGGGAGTTAATCGACAAACATCTTAGTTCATTAGTCTGCTGTAACAAAATACCATGGGCTGGGAGGCTTACAAACAACAGAAACTTATTTCTTTCAGTTCGAGGCAGGAAAGTCCAAGATCCAGTCACTAGCAGGGCTGATGTCTGGTACACAGATAATGCCTTCTCACCATCTTCTCGCACAGTGGAAAGGCACATTCAAACTCTAGTACCAACTGACTACTTTTTCACATTTATGTGAATGTTTAATTACTTTTTATGCATGAATGACACAATTAATCTCCTTTCTTCCATACTTCCTGTTCCCCTGTGTGCCTAATCTCTGTGCTGTCACAGTGGTCATATCCAGAACATTAGGGTCATCTGTTTACTACTCTCTTTCTTTCATCTCCTACATCTATCTGTCAGATTCAGTCAGCAGAAGCTTCAAAATATAACTGTCATTTCACCACACTTCATTCCCTGAATGCTACCCCCATGGTCCAAACCCTTAACATCCCTCACTTGGATTTTTGTCATAAGTTCCTTTCAGTTTGTTGTTTCCACCTCTGTTCCATGTGATTTTATGGACACAGCAGCCAGCGTGATCTATGAGTATGTCATGTTTTTGTACATAAACTTATAGTAGCATGTTATCTTCCTCATAATTCAATCCGAAGTGCTGGGCACAAACAATGAGTTGCCTGCAATCCTTCCTCTCATGACCCTCCTCACTGCCTTCCAGTCACACTGGCCACCCTGGCGTGCCTTGAGTAAGCCCTGCATATTCTTCCTCAAGTCCTTTTCACTTAACTGGTCTCTCTTCCTGGAAAGTTTCCCGCACTGTTCGTGCCAATGATTGCATGATTTGCTCCTACAATTTTGTTCAAATATCTGCTCAAATGTCACCTTTCCAGACAGACCTTCCCTGATCTTATCTACAATAGCAACATAATCTTTGTCATTCTATATCTTGCCCACTCCTTTTTCTCTTCATGTCAGACATTTCTACAGACGGTATATGTTTCTAGATTTAGTTATTAATGTTTGTCCGGTCTACCAGGAAGACTGGAATTTTGTCTGTCTGGATTACTACTATAATCAGCAGTACATAAAATAGTATTGGCATGTAATAGTTGCTCATAAAATATATGTTGAATAAATGGTTGCATAAAGCATTTGGTAAAGGATTATTAAAGTAAATGATGTGATTATGCTTATCAAATAATTTTTTTTTCAAAAAAGTAAGCTTTTAAGGAAAAACAGGGTTGGGTTTTGTTGTTGTTGTTGTTGTTTGTTTTTGTTTTGAGACAGAGTCTCACTCTGTTGCCTAGGCTAGAGTGCCTTGGCATCATGACTCACAACAACCTCAAACTCCTGAGCTCAAGCAATCCTCTTGCCTCAGCCTCCTGTGTAACTGGGACTACACGTGCCAGCCACAATACCTGGCTGGGTTTTTTTTATTCTATTTTTAGTAGAGATGGATCTCAGTCTTGCTTAGGCTGGCACAGATTTTTGGAACTTATGATAATAACTTCAGCATCCAACTGAGTTTCACTCTGTTGCCTAGATAGAGTGCCTTGGCATCATGGCTTACAGCAACCTCAAACTCCTGAGCTCAAGCAATCCATCTGCCTCAGCCTCTCAAAGTACTAGGATTACAAGCATGAGTCACTGTGCCCAGCCAGAAAAATAGTTTTAGGAAAATAGATTTTAAGGAAAGAACCTAGACATTCTTAGAAAGTAGGTGTAGTTAAAGATTTAGAGATGAAATTGGGTTAAAAAAAAAAGAAAAGTTACTACTTTGTCATGAGGACACTGCAAATTATACCAACATGTTCTGAAGTCTAACTTTTGCATAGGTGCCATTCATTTATTACAGATAAATAAATTTCTAGTTTGAAAAAGAAATAAAAGAAGAAATAGATTATTGACTACTACTACAAGAGTGAAGGCAAGAGAAAATGATAAAGAAAGTGAATCCATGTGTAGCCAGGGCAAGGGAATCTCAACCAGGAAGCTTGGCAGGTACTAGGTGGGATGTCAACAATTTTGATATCCAGGGATATTAAACACATTGACACAGGCACTAATTGGTACAAGGAGTATTACACAAGGAGGACATGAGCTAACAAAAAGCTAGGGCAAGATTCAATAAAATACGAGCTTTAGGATGACATCACTAACCTTTTGGTTTTGCATATAGACATCTTGGATGCTGAACTATTATCATAAGCTCCAAAAATCTGCATCAGTAATTATCCAGATGGTATGAACTAAAAGTTTTTCATGAAGCATATTTTGAATTTTTAAATGAACACAATACAGTATTTATAAATATTATTAAGATCATGTGACTTGTGATTATGTATTTTTTTAAATCAAAGGTCACTAAAAAATTTATGCATGGAGGCAGATCCTAATTAAAAGGAGACCCTTATGCCGGAAAAGACTGGAACCCAATATGAGAGGCTGAACCACACACTCAGAATTTTTCTTTAGGAGGCCCATGGTTTAGGAAACTCCTTTTCCACATGATACTTTTCTCATGATTTCACACTTGTACAATTTCCTCAATATTTTGCTTGGCTCTATATGGAAAATGTTTAAAATACGAAAGGCATTCAATGCTAGTCAGAACTCTAGTAAAAGTATAAAAATATGAATGGGAAATATGATTATAGTGGCTGCCTCTGGGAAGGGAAGAAAGCAACATAAGATGTGGAAAAGTGGTTGTCATAGATTATATTTTCAAAAATGACCACAACACTGGTTCCCATCACACATGTTCTCCTATGACAGAATTGTAACCCTTCATCAAAATATAGAATCTATTACCCATACCCATTGAATCTGGGCTGGAATTGAGACTAATTAATTGATTAATAAAATATAGTAGAAGTGACATTCTGAGACTTAAAAGTCTTGGCATTAATAAAGCCATACACCTTCTGCTTTTATTTCTGAAAGAAGTCAGTTGTCTTGTAAAAAATCTAATTTCTAATATTACTGTGCTGTCAGAAGCTTAACTAGCTGTGTGGAGGGGCTATGGGGAAAAGAACAAACACCCCAGGCAACATACTCAGTGGAGCTCCCAACTGACTGCCAACATCTAGCTGATTACCAATCATCCTGGAAATGGATCTTTAAAACCCAGTTGAGCTATCCCAAGTGAAGCCATGGGGGACAAAGATAAGAAGTGCACACTGACCTCAAATAATTTGCATAAATTTGAATAAATAAATGAATGCTGTTGTTTAAAGTCAATAAGCTGTAGAGTGCTCTCCTATGCAGCAGTAGATAACCAAAAGGGTATGTTTCAATTATAATAGACCCTCCACAGTTGACCACAACTGCACATTGACCACCTCTTTAAGTTGACTTAATTTTCATAGACCAGACATGCATCACATATACATATCAGCACAGTAGGCCTAGTTCCTTATGTTGACCACCTTCATATGTTGACCGATTTGTTACAGTCCCTGGGGTGGTCAGCTCACAGAGGTTCCACTGTATATTGAGAAAAGGCCACATATTGCAACAGATGCAGGGTCAGAATGTTAACCTTGAATCTGAATGTGGTGTCTTAGTGACTATTTTATTTTCTATGGGAAATATTACGTATTTCATAATACAAAATTTAAAAATACGTTTAGAATTGTGCTTCTGGCCAAGATGGAATAAATAGTTCTAAATGAGTTCTCCTCCATAAATTACTACAAGACTGGAGAACACATTTGGGGCAACTATTCTCAAGAACTGAGAATAGGTAATATAACTCTGGCAGTGGAAAAAACACAAACTGTTTCCTTCTGCTCTCAGTACCACAACAGCAATCAATGCAGAACACTTCTATGACCAAGTACGTGGTGCAACCAATTCCACAGTGGATACCAACTGAATGTCCTCTGATTCAACCTACATGTCCAAGAAACTCAGAAAATTTTAAAACCAAGAAATTAAAAAAAAAAAACCCTAGGAAAGTCTAGTCAAAAGGCTGACATATACAGATGAAAAGAGAAAAACCTTCAAAGCCCCCAAAGAAAAACAGCATATTACCTACAAGAAAACAACTATATAAGTGATGCTCAGAAATAATACTGCCCAGAAAATAATAAAATTATGACTTTAACATGATTAAGAACAATATCAAACATCTATAAATTACTATTTAATATATAATAAAATGGTGCTTCAAAATAAAAATATTGTAAAAATATTAATATTTAGCATAAATGCTGAGAATATGTGTAATTGCAGACTATAATCTATAAAAATTTCAGAATTTCAAGAGACTTAAGGAAAGGATGACAAATGGAATTTCAGATTAAGGGGGAAAAATCTAAATATGAAAATACATTTTTCAAAAATTACTTTCTTTGTTCTTTTATCTTTATTTCCCTAAATGACAACTGTTTAAAGCAAAGAAAAAAATACCCTTACAAGGTAATGTTTATAAAGTATGTAGAAGTTAATGACAATAGCAACACGAAGTATTGGCTAGATAAATGAAATTAAATTGCTATGAGAGTCAAATGTAAAAGACTCAGAAATTAGGGGGAAGAACACCACCCAATTCACTTTATGTGTTAAGCATAGCACTGAATATAAACCCAACAAAAATATTGTATGAAAATAACAATGTAAAGAAAGATGGAGACTTTACCTCTTTCATGTTTACATGGATAGAGCTGGAACATATTCTTCTTAGCAAAGTATCTCAGGAATGGAAGAAAAAGTATACAATGTACTCAGCCCTACTATGAAGCTAAATTATAGATTTCACATGAAGGCTATAACCCAACTATACCACAAGAATATGGGGAAAGGGCCAAGGAAGGGGAAGGGAGGGGGGAGGTTTGGGTGGAAGGAGGATAGTGGGTGGGGCCACATCTATGGTGCATCTTAGAATGGGTACAGGCAATTGCACTAATGTACACAGCTATGATTTAACAATTAAAAAAAAATTAAAAAAAAAGAAAATAACAATGTAGACTAAGATTATCATGAAAATAGATACAAAAATCATTAACAAAATAAATCTGGGAATATATAAAAGGAATAATATGTAAATGCCAAATGGGATTTTTACAAGAATACAAAGTTAAATATTCAAAAATCAATCAATGTAACTCAACGTAGTGATCATCTCAATAGGTGTCAAAAACACTTTTGACAAAAATGAACCAATTTATAATTTAAAGCACAAATAAAATCTCAGTAGATCAGGAAGAGAAAGAAACTTCCTTAATATTGTAAGAATCACCAGTGGAAAAAGTACAGTTACCATTAAACATATTGGTGAAATATTGCATGATTTCCTCCGGAGGTTAAGGACAAAGAGAAGATACTAACTCTCTCAATTTACACTGAGCATTTTACTAGGTAATATTCAATAGTGTAATAAGAAAAAAAGAAAATAAACTACACACAGATTTGAAAAGAAGCAAAGATTTGCTTATATGTGATATGACTAAATAAAAACCCTAAGTATCCACAAATCAACTGTGAAAAATAATAAATTTCAAACAGTTGTAGTTCTATATATCGGCAATAAACAATTTGAAAATAAAAATTTAAAAATCCATTCACTTTGGCATCAACATATAGAAAATTCTTAGGAACAGGTTTAATAAGTATATTCAAGACATCTAGTCCCAGCACTCCACAATATTGCTCATAGAAATAAAAAAACAATCCAAAGCGAAAAATTGTTCTTTTTTTACAGATTGCAAGAAAGAATATTTTTAAGAAGTCAATAGTTTCAA
This sequence comes from Loris lydekkerianus, assembly GCA_963574355.1. Lineage (NCBI taxonomy): Eukaryota > Metazoa > Chordata > Mammalia > Primates > Lorisidae > Loris > Loris lydekkerianus. Next base: position 34,865 of record CAUYPK010051196.1, on the reverse strand, counting down.
AAATTGATCTATAGGCATAAAGAAATTCCACTTAAAATTTTAACACACTATTTTTAAAAATTAAGAAGCTGGTTTGAAATTTAATACAGAAATGCAAATACTAGAATGGTCAGAACAATTTTGAAAAGAGGAAAATTTGTGACCCAACACTGCCTGTTTTCAATTCTTATTATAAAACTATATTAATCAAGACTGTAGTATTGACATAAGAAAATAATTCAGTGAAATAAAATAGAGAATTCAGATTCTCTCTCTCTCTCTCAATTGATTTAACCATAAAGAAGCAAAATAATTCAATGGGAAAAGGATTGTCTTTTTAGTGACTGAAGGAAGCAGAACTCTCACACATTACTCTTGTGAGTTTGAAATGTTACAAAATCTTTTTAAAATGGTTTAACAGTTATTAATGTTAAATGTAACTTGTTGAGAATTTTGTATCTATATTCATGAAAGATATTGGTCTGCAGTTTTTTTGTTGTTGTTCTTGTGTTCTTTTTTGGCTTTGATGTCAAGATGATACTGGCTTCATAGAATAACTTGGGAAGGATTTCCTCCTACTCAGTACTGTGGAATAATTCCCATATTACGAATAGAAGGTCTTCTTTGTAGGTCAGATAGACTTCAACTGTGAATCAGTCTGGTCAAGGGCTTTTCTGTCGTTGTTTTTTGAGACGTATTTTCGTTGCTGTTTGATCTCACTGTTCATTATTGGTCTGCTCAGTAGTTGTATTTCTTCCTGGTTGAGTCTTCTGAGGTTGTGTGTTTCTAGGTTGTCTATTTCTTCTACATTTCTCTACTTTATATAGATAGAGATTTACATAATATTTAAGAGCACATCAAAAAAAAAAATCCACCAGGATTACATGGGCTTCATCCCAGGGATGCAAGGATGGTTCAACATATGTAAAGTAACAGATACGATTCACCACATAAACAGAAGCAAAAACAAAGATCATCCAATCGCCTTAATACAGTGGTTCTCAACCTTCCTAATGCCATGACCCTTTAATATAGTTTCTCATGTTGTGGTGACCCCCCAACCATAAAATTATTTTCATTGCTGTAAATAGGAACTGTATTAAAGGGCCACGGCATTAGGGAAGTTGAGAAACACTGCCTTAATTGATGCAGAAAAAGCATTTGGCAAAATCCAGCAAACTTCATAATAAAAACCCTCATCAAACTAAGCATAGAAGGAATATATCTCAGAATGATAAAAGCCATATGTGACAAACTCACAGCCAACATCATACTGAATGGAAAAGTTGAAAGCATTCCCCCGAAGAACTGGAACAAGACAAAGATTCTCAATATCATCACTTCTATTCAAAATATTGCTTGCAGTCCCAGCCAGAGCAATCAGACAAGAGAAGTAAATCAAGTGTATGCAAATGGAGACAGGAGAGGTCAAAATATCACTCTTTTTTGATTATTATGATCTTTAGAAAATCCCAAAGATTCCACCAAGTGTCTCCTGGAATTAATAAATAAATTCAATAAAGTCTCAGGATAGAAAATCAATGTACCTAAATCAATAGCATTTATATATACCAATAATAGCCAAGTCAAGAGTCAAAGAATTAATACCATTCACAGGAGCTAGAAAGAAAATAAAGAAAATCAAAGAATACACTTAACTAAGGATGTGAAAGTTCTCAACAAAGAGCACTATGAAACTCCGAGGCAAGAAATCACAGAGGATACAAAAAATGGAAAAATATATCATGCTCATGGTTCAGTAGAATCAGCATTGTTAAAATGTCTATACTACCCAAAGTGATTTATGAATTCAATTCAGTTTCCATCGAATTATCTGACATCATACTTCAGATATCTAGAAAAAATAATTCTATGCTTCGTTTGGTACCAAAAAGAACCTAAAGGCCCAGAGCAATTTTAAGCAAGAAGAACAAATTTGGAGGCATTATATTACCAGACCTCAAACTATCCTACAAGGCCTTAGTAGCCAAAACATCTGGATATTTTTACAAAAATAGAGACAAAGACTAACAGAACAGGACAGAGAACCCAGATATAAAACCACTTACGTACAGGATCTTTGACAAAGGAGACAACAATACACACTGGGGAAAGGAAGCCATGTTCAATGAATGGTTCCAGGAAAATTGTATAGCCACATACAGAAGAAAAAAACAGGACCCACACCTTTTGCCATGTATAAAAGTTAATTTAAGATGAATAAAAGGCTTAAATCTAAGGCACAAAAGTGTAAGAATTCTAGAGGAAAATGTTGGAAAAATCTTCTAGATATTGGCATAGGCAAAGAATTTATGACTAAGACCTTGATGACAATCATGGCAACAACAAAAATTAATAAATGGCATTTAATTAAACTAAAAATCTGCATATCTAAGGAAACAATCAACTTAGCAAATAGACAACCTACAGAACAAGATAAAATATTCACAGACTATACACCTAATAAAGGCCAATAAATTGTTGAGGGCAGTAGAAATAATGAATAATATTAACTATGACAACTACATGTATTGAACTCTTAATGAAATGTTCCTGGTCATTCTTATACATCATTTTTAATCTTTGTGATGCTCACAAATTACATATGAAAAAAACAGAGGCTTAGAGATGGTAATTAACTGGCCCAAGGTCTCATTCCTAGCAGGTGGCATCAGATTCCAGAGCTTATACTTCAACTACTTTACTGAATTATCTCCCAGAGTATAGGAACAAAATCTAAAGAGGAAAATTCAAAGGGCAGTGTTAAGATTATAAACAGAAGGTGCAGCTAAGATTTAGGAAATGGAGTGGGAACAGATCAGGAACCGAGGTGGTGGGTTCAGCATGGCTGAAGTCTGCTTGTGTCTGACACACAGGGGTGTCATATTGCATCGAAGCTACAGCTACATCAGGGGTGTAGAGTTTCTTGAGAGAGAGGGGATGAGAGAATATCCTAGGTTTGGTAGATATAGGGCTGCTTGCCAGATTTCACGTCTTTCCTCTTTTACAAATGTATAATAAGTAAAGTTTTGAGTATTGGGGGTTAGGCACAAAGAGAATGGATCTGAGGGAGCTACTCAAAAATATCTTCCTTTAAATACCATTCACTGAAAGGGAAGTAAAAACTCAGTAGTTTCACAAGATACTTCTTTAAAATTTAAAGTTTTCTAAGAGAGTTAAACCTCATTCATACCTTTTAGTAAATTACTTTAGTGAGGTTTCCAGCCCACCTACCTGAGTGTAATTATAATAAATTAAGAAGCCACAGTTTGAAGGGGGGAAGGAAATTGTGGAACTGACGTCTGGAAGAAGGGGCTGTGTGGTGGCACAAAGGGGGATAAGGAAAGGATTTTCCTGGGGGAACGGGAGGGCACAAAAGAGAATCCTGTGAAAAGACTGCTCAGGACCAAATACAGGACTGACATCATCCATATCATTAGCTCCACTCTAGTCTTAAGTCTAGAATTTTGGTAGTAGACAGGGTGCAATCAAAATTACTGTAATTGCTTGCCAATTTCTGATTTAAAATGTGAGCAGAATTCCCTACTTAGTGTTGAGCAAATGGGATGTCAAAATGCATTTAGAAGTTGAAAACTTTTAGATTTTCCAAATTCCACCATGTTTCTACAATTTAGTTTAATCCAGTCCAACCTGTCAGCTTCAGCAAACTATGTCCTCAGTGAGAGGAAGAGAGAAAGAAAATATAGAAAGTGAAGGCAGAAATGAGACTCAGTCTTCTCCTTCTTCCCTCCAGCTGGCCCAGTCCAGCACGCTCTGTCTAGACCCTGTGAGGCCTTCAGAATGTATGTGCTACAAAGCTGAGGCAATGCTGAAATTATGAGATCTATGTGAAAATTAAACGATGAAACTTATGATGGAAACCAAACCTAACAAAGAGGGTATGTTAAAGATGAGCCCATTCAAGAAAGTTCATCTTCACCCTTGGAATCTCAATAAGTTCTTTTATTCCTCTCTAGAACTATAGCAAGTCTGCACAGAGATATTTCTGAAATGCTAATATATACAGTTTGAAAGGTACAGTGAGAAGAAGCATAAGGGCCACAAGACTCGGTAAGACCAGCCAGAGCACTGAAATCAACCGCAGAGCACAGGCATACTTGCACGTGGCTGCATGGACAGTCCCCAGGCATGGTCATTCGCAGAGCACAGGCATACTTGTATGTGGCTGCATGGACAGTCCCCAGGTGTGGTCACCTGCAGAGCACAGGCATACTTGCATGTGGCTACTTGGACAGCCCCCAGGCATGGTCACTTGCAGAGCACAGGCATACCTGCACATGGCTGAGTGGACAGTCCCCAGGCATGGTCACTCGTATAGCACAGGCATACTTGCATGTGGCTACTTGGACAGTCCCCAGCCATGGTCACTTGCAGAGCACAGGCATACCTGCATGTGGCTGAGTGGACAGTCCCCAGGTGTGGTCACCTGCAGAGCACAGGCATACTTGCAAGTGGCTACTTGGATAGTCCCCAGCCTTGGTCACTCACAGAGCACAGGCATACTTGCACGTGGCTACATGGACAGTCCCCAGGTGTGGTCACCTGCAGAGCACAGGCATACCTGCACATGGCTGAGTGGACAGTCCCCAAGTGTGGTCACCTGCAGAGCACAAACATACTTGCATGTAGCTACTTGGACAGTCCCCAGGCATGGTCACTCGCAGAGCACAGGCATACTTGCACTTGGCTGCATGAACAGTCCCCAGGTGCAGTCACCTGCAGAGCACAGGCATACCTGCACGTGGCTGAGTGGACAGTCCCCAAGTCTGGTCACCTGCAGAGCACAGGCATACTTGCATGTGGCTACTTGGATAGTCCCCAGCCATGGTCACTCGCAGAGCACAGGCATACTTGCACATGGCTGCATGGACAGTCCCCAGGTGTGGTCACCTGCAGAGCACAGGCATACCTGCACGTGGCTGAGTGGACAGTCCCCAGGTGTGGCTGGAGAAGAGCACAGTAATGTGTGTGTCTCACATCCTTCCTGCTTTCTTCATTTCCATCCCCAACTCCCACATATCTTGCACATCTTATAACATCACAGGAGATTTCTAAGTCATAGTGCTTTTCTAATCCTGCAAATACATATCGTCCCTCTTACCCAGACAAGAGAGAGGAGTTTTTGTTGATGAACTGAGTTGGACAGTAACATTTTGTTTTGAATATGTTTTCTTACTTATAAGTTGTAAAAAATGTAGATTTTGTTTAAATATTGATAGCATTCAGTGTGTAAGAGCTGGAATGAACCCAAGAGGCTAGGAAGACCAGTGGTTAATCCAGGCTGGATATCGGAAGAGATTTAAAAGTATAGATTCCTCAGTCTTGACCCATTCCCCTTTCCCCCAGCGATCCTGATTCCAGGTCAGTTTTGAATGCTTCCAAGAAGTTATGGGGACCACAGAACTTAATCAACCTCTTCATTTATCTGATGAACAGTCTCATACCCAGAGAGGCAAGAGGTACAGCGATTTCTCCAAGGTAATATAGAAATATATCATATGTGAAGATAAAGATGAAGGATAATGTGAACTGACCTCTTAGCTATATTCCTAGTTACTTTACTAAAGAATATATTTTATGTGCTTGTATCTATGAATTAATCCGTCACTTATTTGCAGGCCACTTAAGTGGCTTTCCAGTACAGATAGGAACAGAATGAAAGTGAAAAAGACCTTCAAGCAGCCCAAATTGTAACAGTATCAAATAGACAACATATAAATCCCTCAAATCTCTTTAATACATCCTGGCTCTTGCTTCTCTGTGCAGTGAGACACAGATGACTCCCAGACTTCATCTGCCTCGTGCTTCCCTGTGCAGTGAGACAGAGGTGACTCCCAGACTTCATCTGCAAGGGTGGCCTTTCTGCTGCACTGCAGCCTCACGTGTCGGAAAGCCCAGTGCATCCCCCAAGGAAAGTGTTCAAAATTAAACCCGCACTTCCCCTCCCACACCTGCTCCTGCCCTGCTGCCCTCTGTTTCTGTTTACGACTCTACTCAGCTTCAAAATCCTAGAGATGTCTTTGGTGCCTTCCTCTCCCGTGTTCCCCAAACATAATGGATTCATTCTCTATCTTATTAATCAGTTCATTCCCTCTGCCTCTCATTGTCCTGGATTATTGTAATAGTCTTCCCACCTGACCCTGTGTCCTCTGTCCTCTCCCAATTCTTATTCATTTTACTTACTGTTGCCAGAGCCATCTTCCTAAGGCACAGCTCTAATTATGTTACTCTCCTGCTAAAAACTTTCAGTGGTCCTTCAGTGACTACTGAATAAAGTCCAAATTTCTTGCCCTGATAATAAAGTCCTTTCACTTTCTGCTCCCAGTCTACTTTTATTTCCCACCACTCACCTTCACAAACTTTGTACTCAAGATAAACTCAACTATTTCTTTATCTTTTGATTCTTCTATGATTTGTTCATGGTTTCAGAAATGTTCTTTTCTTCTATCTTTTTTTTTTTAATTTATTAATTTTTCATTACAGAATATTCCAGGGGTATATACATTTCAGCCACATAATTTGCATTTATATAGAGTCAAAGTTTATAAGTGTGTGTTTCAGAGAGTATGTTGTGCCCAATAAGTATTAATTTACTCATCCCTTACTCCCCCTGACACCTGCTTAATTTTCATTGAGTTTTACTTCCCTGTGTGCACATAGGTGTGGATAGTTAAGTTCCAATTTAGCATTGCGAGCATGTGGTGTTTGTCTTTCCATTCTTGCAACACTTTACACAGAAGAGTGGTCTCCAGATCCATGCAGGCTGTTTACAACAGATACTAGATCACCGTTTTTTTTAAAGGCTGAATAGTACTTCATAGTATACAAAAATTATAACTCTGGTTATTGTTACTGTGTCAGGTGTCAACAACTCTGAAGGATCTGAGATCTTATTCCATTTGCAAGCAAATAAATTAACCTGCCACAATTTCATAGATGTTAGTAGAAAACATTAGGTTCTGTGTTAGAGACAGAGGAGAGTTTATCACTCACAGAAAGAGCAGCAGCCAAAGCATTAACATCTCACCAGTTTCCCCAAGCCCCGATTCAACAGCTGCAATTCACACTGCCCACAGATGGGAACAGGGCCAAGTGACGCCTGTACTCTAATTTGTTACAGGAGAGGAACTTCAACCTTATGGACAATAAGCCTACTTGACCTTTACCTTGATGGGAAATACTATCTTTCTTATTCTGGACCATAAATACACTTGCTATTTGCTCTGAAAGGAGATCCATCTTCCAAGATTGTTATGCAAACATGGACTTTAAAACATAGACTTGAAAACATTGTCCAGAACATAGGAATCAGTGCTTCTGCTCACAAAGTATGCAGAAACATGAGATGCCCATTGAGAATTGATTCCCAATGCAGATGTATCATCTGTACTAAAGCACATTAACCCAGCCACTGGCATTTGGTGTGCTATTATTAAATTACTAATATCTTTGGTAGAGAGGATCGAATATAGTTTGCCTTTATGTGGCTATGTTTACTGTCCTGGTCTCTTTTGTAATACAGTCCTCAGGTATCCAGACCATGCTGATATTTTCACATTCTGCAGAAAATTCTTTGGGTCTACTCTACAGATAACATCGTTATGTTTGTCTCATAAGCAAGAGGTAACAAGTATCATACCAGTAAGACACACATAGGCCAGAAAGTAGAAATAAACCCTATGAAGATTCAGGGATAATGAGCTGGAGTGTATCGAGTCATTCCCTCTAAAGCAATGGTTTCCAACCACTGACAATTTTGTTCAAAAGAGACATTTGGCAATGTCTGCAGACATTTTTAGCTATCAAAAATTAGGGAGGGGTTTGGCAGCTAGGAGTAGAGCCCAGGAAGGCAACAAAACATTCTACCGAAATCTCAGAGGTGCCAAGATTGAAAACCCTGATTTAAAGTAACCCCGTATACACCTGTAATATTTTACAATTCCTAAATTAAAAAGAAGTATAGTGCATAAAGTTTCTTTTGAATTTTGGAGGTAATATTTACAATAACTGGTCATAGAACTTTGTGCCCTTAATTGAGTGACTTTAGGCTGCATTTCAGCCTGAAATATCACCCTATACAAGAGATCCACAGTGGATCTACGTCGTAGCACAACCTGCCCTGACACTTGGCACATATTTATGTGGCACATATGCCTTTATGCCTAGCTCTAGCACTTGCCTTGAATCCAAGCCACATAGATTCTAACAATAGCCATTGCCTTTTTCCCATGGTGACAAAGGCCCAACTATTTCTGCTTGTTCTATCAACCCAAACAAAAGAGCCCCTACACAAGCTACTGACTAAGACAGCCTGCTGCAATTGCATATTGGTGGAATGATGTTGAGAAGATTCCAGACTCTCCTGGATGCCCAAAGCAGGGTGGGGAATAATGCAGCCTGAAAGTGCAGGGAAGTTAATAACACCCCATGAGGCAGACTAGTGAGTTACAAAAGATAAGATGGAAGCGACAGAGAATTCCTTGCACTTCCCATCACCCACCATGGACTGTTCCTAGGTGCAGGGACCCCTTGTAGCCGGGCCCTATTTACCCTATAGGACTCACCAACTGACTGCTTTTATCTGAGACTGTGGCCAGCACAGAAACACACCACATTGTATTTGCTTTCCCTCTGCCCCTGCCTCACTAGTTTTCTCTTCTCATATCCCTTTATGTCTTTCAATAAAGGTTTAGCATATAATTTTGCCTCAGCTTATTTTTCCTGAATAGCCCAAGGTAAGATGCAGAATCCTAGAATATAGACGGCACCCGGAAATGCGGCTGATAAGGAGGTGGTATAGGTGGGTTGAGGCCAGTTTATGAAGAATCTTCAATGTCAACCTACGCATTCAAAGTGCACTCAGGTTCTAAGAATGTATAATTGTGTATTCACACAGAGTGGTAGGTACAGGGCTCTGCATCAATAAAATATCTCAGTGCCTGTCCAGGCATTCATTAGCTAATGAAACTGTGGAGTGGCTATTGCTGATTCTTTCTCTTCACGTAATTCCTATGAATCCTTCTCCCATTTAATTACATGTGCTGGTCTCTCCTTCCTGCCAGTAACCCATCTCTCATGTGCTGAGAAGGGAAGGTCTGCCAGAGGTGAAACGGGGCTTCTGCAGAGAATTAGTTAATGAGAAAATCTTAACCCAAGCATTAAAATTTCTCCTTTTTACCTTTCACCTCCTTAACAGAGGAAACTATTTAACGTTGGAGCAGATTAAGAACCCCGGGGCAGGTCTTCTCACCATTATCAAGGTCACTATCCTGCTCTAGGCAACTCCTGAAACTAAGGTGGAATCTGGTTGCTGTTGTATGCTAGTCTCAAATTTGGGGCAAAAGGGGAGAACAAGGATAGATTAAAAACTAATAAAATAATTTGCAAATTATAAGACGTGCTAGGTTTCAATCATTATTATGCCTAACAAATGATAAAATCAGTGAGCCAAATAAATATATCTCTGAAATTCACTTGTGCTTTTGTCTTTGAAGCAATGTAGTTGTTCTTTTATCTTACGTAAGTGAGAGAAAATAAAACAACATAAAATATCTAGTATTTGGTGAATTTCTGTACAACAGAGTTCTGACATTAAAAAAGATATGTATTTTGCATTATTGTATATATATTATATTAGAGATGTTTGAATGTGTTCCCTGCAGAAGCACATCCTGAGACCAAGATCCAGGGAGAAGTAGTTTATTTGGGAGGGAATACCAGGAGACAATGATAAGGACAGGAAAAGTCTACCTGGGAAAGGAAAAAATGGCAGTAGAACATGTTAATACGTTAACTAACAAGTACCTCTATGTACTTGTTACAACAGAAGCGTAATCCCACTAGGAGTTGGGATGGTGGTGAACGTGCTCCAGAATTGTTACAAACAGTGTCCAGGAGGCCACTGGACGAGGGCTGCTTCAGAGAGTTATATTAGATGTTTTTTTTTAAGCTGTCTGCCCAGCCCCTCTTCTGAATACATCCTTCCCTAGTGAAGATTCTGGTATCAAACTAACCCAGACAAGTGTGCTTCATTCCATTCTATGTCTGGTCACAAACTTTTACACCACATAGCATAACCATAGGTCAAAATCTTTTAGATGGTACACCACGGTCAAGGGTTTATTTTACTGCCAACCTGAAATACTAGGAAGAACATTGAAAAAGGAAGAAGATTCTTAACAAGTCAGGATTCATCAAACATCATAACATTTGTGAGTGGCACATCATAGATCGGATTTAGGCATTCTGAATCTAGTGATGGGCTCTTTCCAACATGGAATGCAGCTTCTTGAATAATTTTAAATCTAGTAGTATTTATCTCAATGATGGTAACATGATTGGGGATAAACAGATACTTGTGAATTAACTGTGGAGCTTATTTTTAAAAGGGAACATGTTTTTAGATACCACTATCCAAATTCCCAACTTAAATTCTTCCTTCCCAGAAGGAATATTTGTTCAAGGGATGTAAGGCATGCCTGATGGAGATGTCACATACCAAAGGTATCCACACAGCTGAACCTCAGCAGCTGAAAAAATTCATTACTTTGTAGAGATGAAGGAAACTTTCCTTCCATCCTCTGAAAGTCTGGTAATTTGAGTCTCTGGAATAAGCTGACAGTAGACAGATTAACAGGAGAAAAGGCATACAAATTTAGTATGTGTCTATGCATAGGGATCCCATAAACTAGGAGACTTCAGGAAAGGCCCAGATGATTGCAGATGGTGTGGTATCCTGAGCTACAGAAAGAAATAAGGAAATGAAGTTTCTGGGGGTGAGGTGGTAACAGATTATGGTGAGTTGAGGTGCAGACGTACGTGAGGAACAGATGCTTTCTTGTCACGTAGATAAAGATCCTCAGGCAGCAGCCCACAGAAAAATAACTGGTGTGGACCTTTCATTCCTTCTGAAGGGACTTCCCTTAGTCACATGAGAGAACTTCAGAGAAAGTCCTTCCCTGGATGCCGTGGCAGGGAAGAGGTGCCACAGATGAGGTGGAAGATTCTGGAGGAGGTCACAGAGACCTTGGTTCTCCCTTAGCTAAAACCCTTCAGAATAAAGTACTTTGAGGCATTGTTTTCTAAGTCCCAATATTTTCTCCATCCTCCACCTTCCAGGGAGTCCATTCTTTTCAAACCCTAGCTCTTAGCCAAGCTCTCATTAGTACCAGTAAATCTGAATTCACCTTGTTATCGCAGTTAATGGACTTAAAGAACAGCTGAGCTGAACAGTCATCCCCCACTGCCCCAGGCAGGAGTTACATACTACGCAAGTCAGGATAAAGTTCTATAAATACTGACTCCTCCTAATGGCTTCTGTCAGAGGAAGAAATCTCATTTTGATAATGGCATCTTCTCCTTAAAGAACTGCTCTTTGAACAGGGGGTCCTGTGTGTGTATTAATATTACAAAGAAATGTACCATTCCATCATCCACATTCAAAACTATTAAGAAATTAGTATAATTGTGATGGACGTGTTACTTAGTTCAATGTCAGCATTTCACATTGTATATCGAAGCAGTACCCTGAAACCCATACATGCATCAATGTACAAAGTTATGATTTAATAAACAACAATAACATAAAAGAGATTTAAAACAAAAAAATTATGAAAAATTTAGTTAATAAATCTGAATTGTTCAATATCTAACCTCAAAGTATTAACATTGAAGGTTTTTCACAGTGAGCAATACTGTTGGAAAACAAAGTGAAATCTGTGGAAGGCAAGCTGGAAGTATTGTGAATCAGATGGAACTGAGGAAGACAGCATTTTGCAATGCCAACAATGTCTGAATCTCCCTATTGTTTTCTCTTCAAATCTTCTTGTCACCAGCTAGAGTGAAATGAATTCTCCTGGTTTGACTAAAGCTTATGCAAACTCTTGAATCTGTCTGAATCCATCCAGAATAAGGGCTGGAATCCATCTAAAGGGGAACAGGTTCCAGGCTCAGTTAGTCAAAGAGGAAGGTGACATTTGTGGTTAGGGCAGTAAGTCACTTCTGTAAGTGAAAGAAAAGAAAGTGACTGTGGATGCTAAAGCAACTTCCTCGGCTGTTAATCTGCTGTGTTGGTTTCTTTTTAACTCCAGTTCCAGGAGTGTCACTTTACTTAGTGTTTCTTGTGTAAGAGCACATGCTTTCTATAAATTCTGCCTTTACATAAAAACAACCTTAGTGTTAACCTGCAACTTACTGGTTGCTGTGACATATGTGGCATCCTTATCTTTTCCTAGATAGTCGCCCTACGCAGCAAACATACACTTTTCCTACAGTATAAGCCCTGGGTCTAGAGGTGGTGGTGGGGACCAGCAGTGCACTGCCTCACACTTCCCTGAGAGATGGCTTCACTTCATAACTTCCTATTAAATGTTTCTCCTGAGAAACTAGATTTGTCACTCTCTTTCTTCAACTTTCCAGAATCCTTGGTGTTTGGGTAGGCCTGTATGCATTTACTCACCCTAGCACAGTAATAAAATGGAATGCATAAAAAAAAGAGATGTACAGAGGAAAAAGAGCAACCATACCACATTAAACAAAGCAGCGACCATGTTTGTGATTCAGTTTATAAATTTTTCACAAGGCTACTGCATGACTATTATTGTGCTAGATACTATGTTGGATGTTAAATGTTATGTAAGAATATTGAATTACCCTTTTTTCTAAAAAAATAAAAAGATGAATATACACACTATGACAATAGAATAATAGGTGATGAGTAAATGTTCTTTAGAATCTTGCCACACAAGTGTTCAAAGGGTAAGGGTTTCACATCTTGTATGTGAGACTGAAGCCCAGTGCTCTGAAGTCTCAATGTTATAAAAATAGAAAGTGTGATTTATTTTCTAAAGTAGGTGGCAAAGAACACTGAACATCATAACAATGTAAATATTTAAGTGAAATATAATGATAAATAAGGCTTTCTTAAAATTAATTTGCTTGGTAAGTAGAGATTATTTGAATTAGGATAATTGATGGTGGAATAATTACTCACTTTAACCAAGATATCTAATCACATATTATTTGCCAGGTGCCATGCTAAATATTTTATATATAGTATCCCCTTTAATTCCTTATGACAGGCCAGAAGGCATGTGGTACAATGAAAAATGAGGAATTACTGTATTTGTCTTCAAGCAACATAGAATTTAGAGGATAACTCAAATTTTGACTAAATTACTAACAAGTATAATATAACAGTTAAAATAACACATTATATTATTCTATAAGACTATAAAAGAATCAGTAATTAACTTTGTCCTAAGGAGAAGACCCAGGAATTCTTTATTGGAAAATACCATCTTATTTTTTAAAGTAATGAGTTTTCCAGGCAGAGTGAATAAAGGATAAAGATCTAGACAAGGAGAGTGTGTGAAGAGATGAATGTTCTCTAGGAAGCATTTTTCTATATCCACTGCACATTGAGGCAAAGTCTAACCCAGCCATCAGAATAAAAGAAAAGAAAAAGCTGAGATCAGGGCTAGAGAAGAACAAGCAAGACATTGGAGATTAGTTCTTAATAAAAGCAAGGTCAGTAAACTGGTCGACAGACATATTACTCTGTACATCACATACTTCTAAGAGTCAAAGACTTCAGATTAGTCCATAGTCCAAACTCAAAAGGAAAGAGAAGTCACAGATTTATAGGAAGGCTATTCATTGGAAGAAATTCTCACCAAAAAAGGCCTTTCATACTGAAGTTTCTTTGTGAAAGAGCCTTGACTTCAGACCCTAAGTGAGTCTGCAGGAGGGTTGCTACTTTCCTTCTCGACATTTCTCAACTTCAATACTATTCCTCCTCATGTGTGTTGTTGCTGTTTCCCAAGCACATCATTGGTTTATTGCTTTATCTAGAATGAATACCTTACCATGTTCACCTATTTTTAATTAATTCGCCTATCTAACCACGAATGTCATGCTTGTCTCCCCTTCACTTCACTCTCTCAATGCCAGTTATTTTTTTCTAGTCAGGAGACAAATGAACATATTTATGTCAGCCTTTGCTTTTTCTTCTATCTTTTCCTCCAGGCACTGAAATTCTGAAATTGAAATTCTTAGTCCTCCTAATCTCCAGGGGACATGGTTCCCTCCACTTTCCTGGACATGGCTCCATTCTGAATCTAAAATTGTCAGAAGACTCTTTTCCTCTAGCAGGTGAGGTTTGACTTGGGTAGTAGGAGACACCAAAGCACAAACAGAAGCACACACACGTTCTTACACTATTTCTTTATTCACTTGTTTCATAATTAGTTATACTTTTTGGGGGTGGGGGAGACCATTATGGGCCAAGAATTCTGGGTGCTGGAGATAGACATAGTTATAAACAAAGCAAATATACCAAGTGGCATACTGAATTTTATAGTGCAATGGAGACAGACATACATAAGCATTTGATTTAGAGTCATGAGCTATTCAGGAAATTACACACAGTGCACTGAGAGGCTATGACAGGATAATTCATTTAGCCTGAAGAAATCAAAGATTTTACTGAGAAAGTGATGAGTTGGAAGATTAAAATGGAGTGTGTGTGTGTATGTGTGTGTGTGTGTAAATGGGGTGACAGGAGTGTGCCTCCCTCCAGGTGCAAAGTACTTGTGGCAGAAAGTACCTCGACAATTTTGAAGAACTGAAAGAAGGCCATTGTATCTGAACTATGGCAAGGAGAAGGTGCATCTGGATGAGACAGAGAGTTAGGTGGAGTGAGGTTGGGATGGCCAACTTTTGGCCTGCTGTTGTATGCAGAATATTTACTTAATGTTTTTTTAACTTTGGATTAATATGAAGCTACAAACCATGAGGTTATATAATTTAACAAAACGTTAAAATCAAAGTTGTAGCTGTGTCCTACACCCAGGAAATGTATCCATGCATTATACCCATTGCTTGGGAAGCTACTGAACCTCCTTTCTTCTTCCTCCCTTCTTGAATTTAATTGAGGTTTTTCTCTCATGTGGTCTTTGATTGTTAATCTCCTGGTTTAACAATCGCATGTGGATGATTTGAGGACCGTTTTTCTTTTCTGGGGTGTCACATATCATAAAAATTATGCACAGATGTTTTCTTGCTCATCAGCTTTCATTAGTGTTTGGGTATTTAATGTGTGGCCCAAGACAACTCTTCTCCTTCCAACATGTGGTAGAGAAGGAGAAAGGTTGGATGCTCCTTACTGGTGATGCAATACAGTTTAAGGTTTTTAAGCAGGATATTACATACAGATATTTACATCTCCAAACTTTACTCTAACAGCTTTATCAAGAATGGATTTAAGGGGAGACACAGGGGCAGTGAGAAGATTTATTAATGAGGATAGTTCAGCAGTGCAGGTGCAAGTGACATCTTTTCAGTTTAGGGCATTGGTAAGAAGGATAGAAGAAAATGAAAAGTCTTGAGAAAAATTCAGGAAGTTTAACTGAAAACGTTGTGGTTGATTAGAAATAAAGAGGCAAGAAAGAGAGAGTTTCTCAAATCAATTATTGGGTAAATTCGCCATGCCATTTTCTTTGATAGTGAATACTGAAAGAGAAGTAAAACAAGGTAAAGAAGAATGTTGCATTTTGGATGTGGTTCAAAAGCTTATGTAAGATCCAGGTGGTAAAGTATCTTTTTTGGAGACAGAGGTGTGATACTGAAAAGAGAGGTGAAGAGAGTTGTGTAACTTTTGGAGTCACTGACATGTACAAAGTAATTAAAGAAATGTATCTTCCAGGTATAGTTTGAAGTACTATAATAGAAGAGAATGTAAAATCAATTTCTGAGAAAGTTCATCTTTAAAATGTTAGAGAACAAGCCAATTAAAAACATTCAGTGGGGGAAAAGATTCCCTATTTAACAAATGGTGCTGGGTGAACTGGCTGGCAACCTGTAGAAGACTGAAACTGGACCCACACCTTTCACCATTAACTAAGATAGACTCTCACTGGATTAAAGATTTAAACTTAACACATGGTACTATAAAAATACTAGAAGAGAGTGCAGGGAAAAACCTGAAGAAATCGGTCTGGGAGAGTATTTTATGAGGAGGACCTTGCGGGCAATTGAAGCAGCTTCAAAAATACACTACTGGGACCTGATAAAACTAAAAAGCTTCTGCATAGCCAAAAAAAAACAGTAAGTAAAGCAAGCAGACAGCCCTCTGAATGGGAGAAAATATTTGCAGGTTATGTCTCCGACAAAGGTTTAATAACCAGAATCCACAGAGAACTCAAATGTA
The DNA here is from genome assembly GCA_963574355.1 of Loris lydekkerianus. Classification (NCBI taxonomy): domain Eukaryota; kingdom Metazoa; phylum Chordata; class Mammalia; order Primates; family Lorisidae; genus Loris; species Loris lydekkerianus. Next base: position 18,658 of record CAUYPK010051196.1, on the reverse strand, counting down.
TAAGCAAGAGAACAAGTGATCCCATCACAGGCTGGGCAAGAGACTTGAAGAGAAACTTCTCTAAAGAAGACAGGCTCACAGCCTACGGACATATGAAAAAATACTCATCATCTTTAATCATCAGAGAAATGCAAATCAAAACTACCTTGAGATACCATCTAACTTCAGTAAGATTAGCCCATATCCCTTCATTTTCCCTCATTGATCTCTGTCTTGTTATTGGATCATCTCAGCAGCATTTTTTAAAACTCCAAGATTGCCTATTCTAAAAACAAAAAAAACTATCAAGCAAAAAGTTAACAAAAACAAAATTCCCTTGAAAACACATTCCAATCCAATACCACCCTATTTTTCTGCTCCCCTTTGACAGAGTCCAATGGAGGGATCTGCCTAAATAGAATGTCCCACACAGAAAAGAGGGGACATGCCCACCCCCACCCTTCCAACTCCTTAAATCCCCATCCACCTTAACCCATGGGCTGACTTCCTCCTCAAGCTCAGCTCACCTGCACCCAGGTGAAATAAAGGCCGATGTTACCCACACAGAACCTGTACTCCATTTCCTTTCATTTCACATTTCAGAATAATTTTTTATTTTAGGTCATTGACCTCTCATTTTGGTACTGTGACTTGGATGGGGAGAAGCCTCCTTGAGGGGCCAAAATATACCCCATCAGATGCAACTAGACAGACTCTTGTTCTGACAAGATAAAGGAAAATGGGGGAACACCTGCCCAAAATTCATCCATTTATTGGTGAGGTGAGCATTTATCTAGAATCTCTTTCTGAACTTTTTTTAACTTCTCTTTCCATTTCCCCACTCTAACTCCTCTTTCCCTCTCCCTCCATCTCTGGCACTCTTAGGCAATCATATATAGCCCCTCTCTCAGCTTTTTTAACTTTTCTTCCCTTTTTCTACTCCGGGAAAAAAATTCTGGTGGTGCGTGCCTAGCCCTGGCAAGTCAGACTTGCCCATCCAGTGCCTCATGTTTGGGGATGCCCTCCCATGGGCCTGGGCCACTCTTCCAGCTGGTTAACCCCAGCCTTAATTTTTTCCAGCTGGTTTCACACACAGAGGCCTAGTACCTCCCTGACCCCAGCCCTGGCCACCTATGGACTCACTCCTGCGAATCAGACTCACCCATCCAGTGCCTCATGTGTGGGGATACCCTCCCATGGACCTGAGCCACTTTTCTCCAGCTGGTTTCACACACAGAGGCCCTTAGCCACCTCCCCCCCTCCTCGCAAGTTCTCTTTACATTCTCGCTTTAACCTGATTTACATTCTGATCTCCAGTTTCCAATATGGGGACCACTTAGTCATGGATTCCCCCTTCTTCACCTTTAAGCTGCCTTTTAACTCACCTCAAGCCTCTGCGGCTCTATCCTGATCTTAAACCTAAATGCCTCATCTTTTTCTGTGATACTGCTTGGCCTATGTAGAAGCTAGACAATGGTTCACAGTGGTCTGAAAATGGCACATTTGACCTTTCAATCCTCACTGATCTTAATAATTACTGTTGTAAATTAGGCAAATGGTTGGAGATTCCCTATATCCAGGCCTTTATCCTCCTCTGAAACATTCCTTCTTTGTGTTCCTCTTGTGAACCTTCCCAAATTTTCTTTGTGTGGGCCACTCTACCCATCCCTGAGCCATCTGAATCTCTATTGTCTTCTTTTGACCCAGCAGACAGCCCTCTCCCTTCTGCCCCTCAACAGCCACTCCTCCCTCAACTTCATTCCTACCGCAGCATTCCTACCCACAGAAATCCACCCCATGACCCCTCAATCCACTACTGTCTACCTGCCTTCTGTCATACATGTTAGAGAATGAAAAAATAGCAGAACCAGGAGAGAAAAGAAACATACTCCAAAAATTTCCCCAGGGCCCTCAGAACCCCCAGTAAGATCTCATTGATCGAAATTTCCTTCAAGGTGCAACAGCACCTCTCAGAGCTCCAGCTATTGGCTTTGGCCATTAGACAAAACCCGGCTATGTCTCAAAACTCCTCAGGGCAGTCCAAAAAAAGAAAATCTCCCCTGGGACCATTTTAAATGCAGTGGGCTGGGACACTGGGCAAAACAGTGCCCAAACCTCCTGAGCCTAGCTGTGAAACACTGATGATCCCTGGAAAATCAGAATCTCTCAATAATCACAAAATTTGAACTCCATGTGTTTCTGCTAGTGGAAGGTAAGCCAATTTCTCTCCTAATAAACATAGGAACAACTTTTTCCACACTACCATCTTGTAAAGATCCTCTAAAACAAACAGATCTGGGTGGTGGGAACTGACCTTAATTTACTGTTCCCTCAGGCTACTCCACCTTCGTGGTGCTAGAATCATGGCCTCCTTGGTTATTTGCTATTTTAGGGCCACTAATTATGATTTTTCTCATTCTCACTTTTGAACCAGTAATTCTCTGTCTCACTCCCAATTTATTGACCAAGCAGTCACCTGAAAAAAACAACCACTCATATCCTCCTCACCCTACATAGAGATCAACCATTTCAAACTAAAGACCCAAGAATGCCTCTCCCATTTTCCATTTTCTTTTTTTCCTTACAGGTAGCCCACACAGCCCTTCACTCCACAGGAAGCAGTCAAAGAGATACTATGCCCATCATCCCACCTCCACATGATAGACTTAAAAAGACTGGGATGATAGAGTCAAATGGAGGGACCCACTCAAATAGAATGTCCCACCCAGGAAAGAGAGAATGTGTGCAACCCCACCCTCCCAACACCTTAAATCCCCATCCACCTTAACCCACAGGCTGATTTCCTTCTCGAGCTCAGCTCACCCACACCCGAGTAGAATAAAGGCTGACATTGCTCACACAGAACCTGGACTCCATTTCCTTTCATTTCACATTTTGGAATAAACTTTTATTTTTGGTCTTTGACCTGTCATTTCCCTTTGCAATCTAACATCTTTAGAAATCAGTCTACACATCCTGTTTTCACTTTCTCCCACTCACTAATAATCCCACGGTAAGGTAAATTCTGTGCCCAACACTGAGCCTACTTAAAGACTTACATAGAAATAAATCCCATAATACTTTTCTGTCCTTATCTTACTCAATATCCAAGTTGTATGTGATGCAGGTCATCAACATGCTTTTCTTTCTTGACTTCAGATATCATTCCCACCTGGTTTACCCTCCCTTTTAGTCTCTCCCTTTAAGACTTGATTTATTTTATACATTCTTCTTCCTCCTCCTTGAATCTTGGTTTTCCTAAAACTCAGTCCCAGATATTTTTTCTTCTCCAGTTATACTTTCTAGGTGTTCTCAATCCACCTATACCTGAAACTTCTAGGTGACCCCCAATATCTATTCTCTCTCCTTCTACCTTAAGAAAATACTCCTTTAGCTGGCCACATGACTATCTGGGGGAAAAAATGCATTTTATGGCTTTCCTTTCAGTTATATGTGGCCAGGTGATTAAATTTTGGCAGTAAGAAATAAGTGGAATGGGGAAGAGATGGCTGTATGAGAAGAGACACAAAGTGTAAAGATATTTCTATCACATATTAATATTTACCTGACAGCATCCATCAGAGAAAAGGTATTGAAAAACCAAGTACACAGAATGATGTGGCCAGTTAACATCAGTTGGTCTGTCACGGGCTACCCTAGTGCTAGAACAATGGACTCATGAATGGAGTAGCCATGTTTCAGGTATGGGGATATTCAGGGGTCAAATACCATGAGCTTTTATTCATTAAGGCTGATCTTGCTACTTCAAACTGGCAATATCTAACCTACTAGCAACAGAGACAAAATCTGAGTGCCTAATACAGAATCATTTTTTGAGAAGACCAAACAGTAAACTGATTATTTTGAACCCCTTTTACCCAGAAGGGATAGAAACTCATCCATTGGGATTTGACAGTTCACCTTTGTCTTTCATGCCTACAAGGCGTTGGCCAGCACCATTATCCAAGGTGTTATCCACAGAGTGTTCAGTCCACCAGCACAGCTCCTATATAACACAGATGAAAGGACCCATTTTACAGCAAACGAGGTGAAGTATTGTGTAGCACATGGCTGTAAGATTCACTGGTTATCTATTATTTTTCATCTTTCCAGAAGATGCCACATTGATACGTCAATAGAACAGCCTGTTAAAGATGCAGCTAAGGTGCCATGTTAGAATAATACCTGCAGAGTATACACACGGTTTATACCTAAGTCAATGACCATTACATTGTGCTTTGTGCCGAAGAAGTAGAATGCACTGGTCTGGGAACCAAAGAGTAAAAGTAGGATTATCCTCACTTACTGTCATCCCCAATGACCCACCATGAGAATTTCTGCTTTTTCTCTCTGCAACTTCAGACTAGAGATTTTGTTTCTCACAGGAGTAACACTTCTACCAGAAGACACATGAGCCCCATTAAACTTGAAGGTATAGCTGTGACTCAATCACTTTGAGCTCCTTGTTTCGAAAGACAAGCAGGGAAGGAAAGGCACTAACATACTGGCAGAGGTCATGGGTCTTGCCCATCAGCAGGAGGTAAAACTACTACTACACAGAAGGGGCAGGGAAGAATATGTTTAGCACCCAGGAGACCACTGCTGAGTCTCTTGGTACTCTCCTCTCTCTCCAATTTGATACATGAACAAATATAGCAGAGTTGTTTGGATATTTCAGGAATGCCCAGGGGTTCAGCTCTCATCATATAAGGTTAACACATAAGCCAGCAGATATGTTACCCAAGGCTGAGGAGAATTTAGAATGAGTATAGAGGAAGGACAGCAAGTATCAGAATCAGCCTTGTGACTAGCTAAATTGGAGAGGCATCACACTTCACTGCCTTTCCACTTATAGGTTTTCTCAGAATAAAGAGAACAACTAGAATCCTTAAGGATTTCTCCCAAGAAGAAGTGAACAGAAGAAATATCCATAGTGGGGAAGGGGCTCATTTTGAATCAGAAGCCAGGTTGAATTTTAAGCTTGCCTGGAGTGGATTTTAACCACTCAAAAAACATTTTTTAAGAGGAAAGTTATAGGATCTGCCAAACATTCACTAAGAAACACAAAATTGGGTGAACAAGGTGGAAAGCAGTCAGTTTTATTGAAAAATAAAACTGTTTCAAGTTCATATCCAAAGGAATTTCAAATACTCAACATGCTGTTTTTCCTGTTGTTTGTTTATCTGCCTCTCCCACTGCTTTATAATATCCTGGAGGACATGGATCACTGTCTGCTTGGCTCACATAGTACCTAGTACAGAGTCTGGCATGAAGAAGTTCCTAAAATATAGTTGTAGATGTTGTTGGATGAATGGAGTGATAAAATTGGGCACAGAGGCTATAAGATCTGAAAGCCGAGAGCAGTGAGCATTCAAGGAGACAGAGAAAACTTCATGGATTAATCAGGGTTCTGAAAGTATTTAATTTCCCTTCTTTCTCCTTGTAGAGTAGGGCAGGCCCTCTTTACTCTCAGCTTTAACTTTTGATCCTATGCAGCTACACAAATTGTCCAAAAAGATCAATGCTTTACATTATATATGTGAGATTTCTCTCTCTTTTTTTTTTTAAGAGACAGGGTCTCAGTCTGTGACCCAGGCCGTAGTGCAGTAGCCTGATTATAGCTTACCATAACCTTGAAATCCTGGGGTCAAGAAATCCTCCCACTTGATTCTCTTGAGTAGCTATGACTATAGGCACACACTGCCACATCCAGCTAATTTTTTTAATTTTGTACAGATGAGGTTTCACTCTGCTGCCCAGGCTAGAATTCAGTGGCATGATCATAGCTCACTACAGTCTTGAACTCCCAGGCTCAAGCCATCCTCCCTCCTTACCCTTCTGAGTAGCTAGGACTATAGGCACCTGCCACCATGCTCACCTAATTTTTTAAAGTTTTGTAGAGAGGGGGGTCTTACTAGGTTTCCAAGGCTGATGTGAACTTCTAGCCTCAAGAGAGCCTCCCACCTCAGTCTCCCAAAGTGCTGGAATTATAGATGTGAACCATTATGCCCAGCCTATATGAGAATTTTTTAAATATATAACAGCATTGCTCCTAAAAGATTATTCAGTTGAGAAATCACTAACCATTAAAGTTCTACTGTGTGTTTAGTGTTGGGTTAAATGCCTTTTAGTGATTAAATCTTCTTTTGAAGGTCCCAGACTAAGTTACTATAACACAGAGTATTGCAGTGGGGTTCTGGGATGATTTATTTGATAGAGAACAGAGAAGAAGATTTAATAATGGAACCACAGATATGCTACCATTTTCCCAAAGCTCTTCCTTCAAATAAACTGAAAACACTATAACTTCTGCCACATGGATCCAAGAATATTAAAGAGATGTTAGGACCACCAAAGGCAATACAAAGTATTAAAAGGCCTGAAACACAGACGCTCTGAAGTGACTGATTCAGATATTTGACTCTGGCCAGTAAAATTTTCTCAACAAAAACACCTCAAGTGTTCAAAGTGTATAAAAACTGAGAATCTCAAACTATTTTTAATTAGTCCAGCTCCTTTAATTTTAGTTCAAGTACTGTGTCTAACATTTACACCAAACAAATCATTCCATTCTGTAGAAACTCAGGGAAAGTTCACCTCTCAAAACTAGCAGCAGTCAACTCCCAACTTTCTTGGGCAAAGAAGTTTGTTTGCTGGGCAGCACCTGTGGCTCAGTGAGTAGGGCGCCGGCCCCATATGCCGAGGGTGGCGGGTTCAAACCCAGCCCCAGCCAACTGCAACAAAATAGCCGGGCATTATGGCGGGCGCCTGCAGTCCCAGCTACTCGGGAGGCTCAGGCAAGAGAATCACTTAAGCCCAGGAGCTGGAGGTTGCTGTGAGCTGTATGATGCCACGGCACTATACCAAGGGCCATAAAGTGAGACTCTGTCTCTACAAAAAAAAAAAAAAAAGAAGAAGTTTGTTTGCTAAGCCTGAGTCTAACACATACAGCTTCATGGAGAATATGCAAAAGTATACCTGTAATAATAAAATTCAATCTAACAAAAAGAACACACCCCCATTCTAAAAGCTAAATGTCCAGAGGAGAAGTTATTCCCTATAACACCTGCCCATAATGATCTTCCTTCTTGTCTCCCTATACCATACACAGCATATACTGCGCTACCTTGAATCATCAGCTCAATTAAAAGCTCCTTGGGGCCATGTCCATCACATAATTCTTTGCACAGTAAGATGCTCAGTAAATGTATATGAGAGATGAGGGGTAGAAATACATAGTGTAAGTTCCTGAGTGTTTGAGAAACACCTCTGGAGCTAGAATAGCAAATACAAATACTTACCCTCCTTATTTCTAATGAAAGTGAGGGTGGGGCTGGGAGGTGACAAAAAAAAAAAAAAAAAAAGAGCAAGAGAAAGGGAAACAGATAAGGACACATGCCTTATTTATTTAACTTTTGCTTATCACCTAACTCTTGATTTGCCCAAAGACTAAAAGTTCCCACCTAGAACTTACATCACCATGCCGGTGAATAGGGTAAATGAATGCAAGCCAAGCACCAAAGTTCATTGTGATGGGTATCGATTTTACATAGTAAGAGCTTAGGAACAATAACTGACATCTTCACTCAGCAAATAATTTTTCCCTAAATCAGATTCTTTTAGCACTGATAACTATTAGAGTACATGTCATCTGCATATTCTAAAAGTATCTTACATACTGAGGATTTTTCTATGAAATGAACACACTGGTTTTATGTGAACGCTAATTCGCTTTTCCAAACTTGGTCAAGATTAGTTCTTTTTTAAAAGCTTGGCAGACTATTGGAAAAGGCTGTTCTTTTAAAGTATATACAAAGATTATTTTGGAAGGCTGGAAAGAAAAGGCTTATAAGTTTACCAAACCATCTGAGGGAAAGGTAATTGGTTTCCTTGAAAAAGAGTAACTGCTTTATTCCTTTTTACATCTATCTGTAGGAGAAGTAGTTACCTAAGACAGGAAACAGATGCTTTCTTTTAAACTAATTTATAAACCACAATTTGGTACTTTCTAGTATATATAGCACCCATTTTGTGTGCCTTAAAATTCTTCTTTAAAGATTTAAAAGAAATTAAATGGTCCCTAATTTAGTTGTGTCTATAAAAAAAAAGCAATAGATAGGCTTCTTGTTTTTATTATTTACTATATTGTGAGCACTTTCTCATGTCATTAAATAGTCAGAAAGACCTATTTTTTATTTCTCAAAAGCACCTTCAAAAATCTCTTTTAAGGTTAGTATAATATTTCAATGAATGTATGATATTTTATCTTAATATATTTTCTCTAATTTAGACCATATGACTATTAATGTGATTAACATGACTGCATTTTTATTTTGCCCAAGTTTCTGGTTATTCCTTCAAAACACAGCCATAGAATGGCAATTACAGGGCCAGAAGTTATGATTATCTGAAGTTCTGACTGCAGATGGTACTACTCACCTCCTCCTCCAATCCCATTTAACACTTGAGTTGTCTGGAAGCCTTTTCCTAATGGTCACCTTTAGTACAGAACTAAGCTTCCTCTGATAAGACTTTCCATTTGCCATTAATATTTTTAGCCTTTAAGCCTATCCCCAAGGAGATGTTAAACATCTGGATGAAAATGTTTTTTAGGATTTTCAGTATCACTTCTTTACTCTCCAAAATGAGGAAGAAAAGAAACAGAAACAGAAACTCCATATAAAGTCAGAAAGTGGATAGAGAAAGAAAAAATGACTTAATATAACAGAGAAAGGTCAAACCTGTGAGCATACAAAAGAAGATGCCAGCAAAAGAGAAGCTAATTCTTCATCCTCAAGAATTCTAAGAGAATCGGGAAACCAGACAAAAAAACAGAGGAAAGACAGAGGTAGCAGTTAAACCCCAAGATCCCAACCTCTATCTGGCATATTCAACTTATTCCCCCTCCCACAGGAGATAGAAGGGAGTATCTCCAGAAACTGAACCAGAAAACACCAAGTCTAGAAGACAATAGGCTTGGGGAGTGGAGGGTTGTCGATGAGGAAAAGAACTAACAACTGAGAGACAAAGTGAAAATCTACTTTCGAAATATGCAAACCTCAGCCCTTCCCACTGCATAGATAATGGCAGCCAGGCTTCTTAGACACATCAGGCAGGAGACTGGATGGTCCTTTCTTGGAGAAACTGAATGAAAGATGAGCAAAGACGTACAGAGGCTGACATTGAGGGTCTCCAACAACAACAAAAAAAGCCATCTAGCCACCCATACAATTGTGTCCTATTGTTAAGCCTATCCGGCAACAAGTCCTGCACATATAGATTCATTCATGTAATAAGTATTTGGGGAATGACTGCTATGTTTTGACCATAAGGGATTCAGCAGTAAACAAAATAGAAATCCCTGTCTTCACAGAGCTTCCATTCTAATAGTGTATAACAGACAATAAACACAACAATGGCTGAGCACAGTGGCTCATGCCAATAATCTTAGTATTTGGGAGGCCAAAGCAGGAGGATCACTTCAAGCCAGGAGTGTGAGACCAGCCTGGGCAACATAACAAGACTCTGACTCTACAGAAAACAAAAACATAAAGCAAACTTACAACAAAGAAGTAAGTTACATAATATATGGAGGAAAATAAAGCAAATAAAGTAGGAAAGGGGGATAGGAAGTACCAGTAATTCTAAAATAGCCAGAGAAAGAGCCTCCGAGAAGGTGATCCTTGAATACTGACTTGAAAGAGGTGAGAGAGTGGGCCTGTGGCTATCTGGGAGGAGAGAGTTCCAGCCAGAGAAAGCACAAAGTGCAAAAGCCGTAAGGCATGAGCCTGCTTAGGAGATTCCTAAGGCCGTGGCTGAGATTCCTAAGGCCGTGGCTGAGCGATTAAGACTGTACCTGTAGGCAATGAGGTCAGAGAGGTAATAGGGAGCCCTGTGGGTCATTTGTAGCAGACAGACTCAAGATGGCACAGCATTATCCCCAACTTCTGCATTCACACACTCTCGTCTGATTCCCTCGTGAATATGGTCAGGACTCTCCCTATGTTTAAGACTTAATTCTAACTAAAAGATTATGGCAAAGAGGATCTTGCTCTCCTGATTATGTTACTTGTGTATAACATTGTTTCTTAGTCTCTCTCAGCCTTTGTCTGCTAGAGGAAGCAAGGTTCTGAGACTCTTACAACAGCAAGGAATTGAATGCTGCCAACAGTCACACAAGTTAGAAAGCAGGTACTTCCTTTGTCAACCTCCAGATGAGAACCTAACCCTGGCCAATACCTTGATTGCAGTCTGTGAAAACCTAAGCAGAGGACCCAGCTAAGTTACACCTGGATTTCCAAACCATAGAAACTGTGAGATGATAGATATGTATTGTTTAAGCCACTAAAATTGTAGCAAATTGTTGCATTGCATAAAAAACTAATACATATCCTTATAAGGTCTTTGACTTTTATTTGGAGTAAGACAGAAAGCTTTTGAAGCATTTAATGCAAAAAAGGTATAACCTCATATTTTTAAAAAAATCACTGTAGCCTCTGTTGAGTATAGTCTATAAGGAATAAATATGGAAGCAAGGAAACTGTTTAGGAGACTACTACAATATCTAGGCAAGAGACGATGGTAGTTTGGACCAAGGTGGTCCAGATGAAGGTGGTAAGAAGTAGAAGGATGCTAGGTATATTTTAGATGCACAAACAGCTCTTTGTACCTCATCTTTAAATATGAATAGACAACCTTAGACAACATTAGAAATATTTCTAAAATAATAGGAGAAAAATCAATGAAACAAAGCAAGAACTTAGAGAAAACAAATACAATCTAGGGAGCAGAAGAACACTCATTAAGAATCTCAGAGACCCCACTTGCACCTAAACGCCTTTGTCGCAAAAAAAAAAATAAATAAAAATAAATAAAATAAAGAATCTCAGGGGAATAATAAAGATGTTTAATTCGTGAAATAATAATGGAATACTATATGAGCATTTTAGAGTAATAATCTAAGAACCAAAAAAAAAAAAAAGAAGCTTTTTATAATTAAAAGTATATGACATTTTTAAATCTAGGAAAATCTCCTTAAAAGTAAGAGTAGAACAAAAAAAAAAAAAAAAGAAATGACAATAATAATAAAAAGGAAAGGAAATTAGAAATAGTTCAGAAGATCCAATTTCTAAGTAATAGTTCCATAAAGATAGAATAAAGTAAACAGTATGGAGAAAATTATTTTTAGAATTATTTTTAAATTGTTTTAAAAATCAGGAAAATTTCTCAACACAAAAGGACATAGTCCTCCAGACTAAAAGGGCCTACCCACCAAGTATCCAACAAAATAATTGAAAAACAACAGAAAATGATTATACATTTTCTGAATTCTAGGGTCAAATAAAAGAGCCTAAAAACATCCAGAGAAAAGAAACAGGTTACCTACAAAGAACAGGAAGTCAAATGTCATTGGACTTACCAACAACACTGAAGCTAGGAAACACTGGAACAATGCCTTCAGAATTGTGACGTGTTAGAAAATTATTTTTGATCTAGAATTACATACCCAGCAAATAAGAGTGAAAAATATACAGGTTTTAAAAATATGTAGTCTCTAAATATTTACCTCCCTTCTATTCTTTTTCAGAAATCTATTGGAAACATATTTCACCAAAATAGAAGAGTGAACCAAGGGGGAAAAAAAAAAAAAAGATCTGAGAACCAAGAATCAAAGGATACTATACAAGAGAGAGAGATGAAAGGATTCTCAGTATCTCAGGATGCCAGCAAAAAGAAGTCCCAGGAAAACAGCTATGTAACAGTCCTAGAGAATAGGGATCCAGATTGGAAGACAATGACAGAGGCTCCAGAAGGGATATCTCTGAGACAAAATAAAAAACAAAAATGAGAGCTAAATTTTGCCTTTGTTATAATAGAGACAATAGGTAATGGCCCAAGAGATAGTAGTATATAAATATATTTTGTAATATTTTTAAAATCTGAAAAAATATCTTAAAGAGTTGAATAAAGGTGATTGCCTCTTGGATTAGGTGAGGCAAACAATCCTCACATTTGGAATGGACTATTGATTTTTGTATCAAATTTATTTGAACAATTAAAGTATGGGAATTTATTATTTTGTTAGAAGGAAAAATTAGTTTTAAAAAAATTAAGAAAAAAAACCAGGACATGTAATTAGAGAAGGAAATCCTATCTTATCAGAAATAGAGTAAGGACTATTTGTCCTTACTCTATTTTTGTGTTATATAATGCTAGAGGCTTTGGGAAGACTCCTCCAACTCTTCTCATCATCAAAATTAGGGATTACTTTATAGAATTATAGAATGTTGGACAGAGTCAGATTTGCCATGGCTAATAGAACTTAAGATGGCACTGGCCATCTTTCTTTTTTTTTTTTTTTTTTGAGATAGAGTCTCACTATGTCACCCTGGGTAGAGTGCCGTGGCATCACAGCTCACAGCAACCTCCAACTCTTGGGCTTAAGCAATTCTCTTACCTCAGCCGCCCAAGTAGGTAGGACTACAGGTGCCCGCCACAATGCCAGGCTACTTTTTTTCTCTTTCAGTTGTCATTGTTGTTTTAGCTGGTCTGAGGCTGGGTTTAAATCCGCCAGCCTTGGTGTCTGTAAATGGCGCCCTACCCACTGAGCTACAGGCACCGCCAACCAGCTCCTTTCAAAGCCCTAGAAGGGGCTCTAAGCAATGTGTTTACATGTTAAAAAAGGAAAAAATACAGAGAGAGACACACAATTCCAGCACACACACATATAATATATATCTGTGTATATATACATATAAACAGGTCATTTACAGAAGTAAAATATTTTTAACCACAATTGTTAAGGATTTTATCTCTTTCTACTCTGACTTCTCTTCTTCTGTGACTTCTATGACCCAATTTCTAGAGTTGGGGATCATTAGTGTAGAAGTCATGTGGACTCACCTGTTATCTATCATGCATAGAGGTGCAGAACTAAGGTCATGTCACAAGATGAATGGCACCCAGCCCCAGAAGTATAGAGCAGTGGAAGAGAAGCAAAGCTTGAAATATACATAACTAGAAGCTAAAAGAAGCTTAAAGAAACTTCTAAGTTATCATTAATGAAACAAACTTTGATCAACCATGCTAAAGACTGAATTTTCTTTCTTTGTCTTTATAGAATAGATGAATCATTGCCATATGAAAAGATGATCAGAGTATGCCTCCAATAAGTAGTGAAAGAGTAATACAAAAAAGGGTGTCAAGTAGTTAACTGATATAAAAATACTAGGTGTTTAGCCAGTGGCTCATGCCCGAAACCCTAGCACTCTGGGAGGCCAAGGCAGGTGGATTGCTTGAGCTCACAAGTTCGAGACCAGCTTGAGCAAAATCGGGACCCCATCTCTACTAAAAAATAAAAGAACTGAGACAGGAGGATCACTTGAGCCCAAGAGTTGGAGGTTGCTGTGAGCTATGACGCCACAGCCCTCTGCCCAGGGTGACAGCTTGAGATTGTCTCAAAAAAAAAAAAAAAAAAACTAGGTATTTGTGATGTTTGTGGTATTTATCAGCTTTTAAGATTTTGTATTTTGTTGTAATTTCTTTTCTTATAAATAAATGCCCATGTTCATATGTAATTTTGTATTTGGCATTTTGACTCTTTGTTTAAAGAGAGGGCCCCAAAATTGGATAAGCTTTGGAGTCCATAGTACTTGGATTTGCCTGTAGTAGAACCCATACATACTGAAAATGTCATTCAGTGAAGTAATGTTCAGGAAGGGTAGTAGTGCCCTGCTTCTCTAGAGTGAATTTTAGAAATTGTGGCAGGTTTCTTCTTGTTCCCCAGATCATCTGGAGACAACGTCCTAGTGAGTGGTGGTGAGGGATGCCAAAAACGGGCAGTAGTGGGGAAGAGACCAACCCACACAGAATTGTTTCACTTTCAGTTTGACTTTCCAATGTCCAGACTGTCAATCACATAGATTAAAAATTGCGGATCTTTTTTTTTAAGTATATAAAAGTATAAGTTTATTTTAGGAGGGGCGAGGAAAGAGAGAAAAGGAACAAGAAACTGTAAGGCATCACAAGGAAAAAACAGTTGTTTTTAATTACCTGGGCTTAGACAAAACTCCTTTTTACATGTTAGCACATGGTATGTGGGGGCACAGTTTAAATATCTACTTACTTTTTTTTTTTTTTTAAGGAAAGCAACTAAGAAGGAAAGATAATTCTTTATTTTGTCTGGAACTTTACTAAGAATTGTTCACCATTTCAGAAAATCACCTTACTGATGGCAATGCCACTAGTTGTATTTGATGGACAAAAAAAAAAAAAAAAAAAGATAAATGAAGGCTATGAACTACACAATCATAGTTGTGGCATTTGTAGCTGTCACATTTATGGTGATTCTACATACAGCTAGAAGCATCTGACTATCTTAGTATGTCTTCTGGAATAGGTGGGCCTGAGCATTTACACACTGAAATACATATTGTCTTATATAAAAATCATTTTATTTCTTTTGTATATTATAATAAAAGTACTATATTGATTTTTAATTATGTGTATAAGTAACTTACATTATCTCTGAATTTCAGGATAGTAAAAGAGGAATTTCAAATAAAAGGAATGACAGGGGTAGAGGAATGAGGGAGCAGAAAGAGGGGAGGATGGAGGGAGATGGGGGGTCATGGTGTATGGCACAGCTCTTGGGGGCGGGAACACAATTATAAGAGGAACTTTACCTAACAAATGCAATCAGTGTAACCTAATTCTTTGTACGCTCAATGAATCCCAAACAATAAAAAAAGGGGGATGACATTGATTCTGATATGGTTGAAAACCACTGATTAAGCTTAACTGCCTCATTTCACAAATAAAGAAACTGGGGTTCTATCCAGTCAACTTTTCCAGGAACACAGTATGTCAATAGCAGCGCAAGGCCAGATCCTAGGGCCCCTCTCTCTCCTTTCAGAGGCCACACCCCTGGACCAAGCAATTTCCCAGCATTCTCAGGTACTACAAAGAAACATCCCCCTAGTACAGGCATCCTCAAACTTTTTAAACAGGGGGCCAGTTCACTGTCCCTCAGACTGTTGGAGGGCTGGACTATAGTTTTAAAAAAAACTATGAACAAATTCCTATGCACACTGCACATATCTTATTTTAAAGTAAAAAAACAAAACAGGAACAAATACAATCACACCGCCTCATGTGGCCCGCGGGCCACAGTTTGAGGACCCCCGCAGTGTAGGGATGGCTCTGTTCCCACAGAGAAGGGAAGTAAAATAAGTTATGGTCCAACATTAACACCTAAGTTTGAATGATATTATCTTATTCTTTTCAAGCGGCCCAGATGTCCAGGGAAGCTTCCTGCCTGGATCAGACACTGGGAAGAGCAACAAAGTAGGGAACATCAAGAAAGAAAGGATGAGGAGAAAAGCAGCGGTAACAACATCAAAAGGCCAAGGACAAACTTGCTTGAGAGTAACCATGAGAGGACACTTAGTTTGCCATTTGGCCTGCAGTGGCTTTGCCATGACAGACACGTTCCACCTCTGCAGAGTTGCAGTCCATGTCTGACCCAGAATGCAGGGGAGGAAAGCAATACTACCAGTTATAGGGACTGTCCTGGGTTACTCGCCAGTGCCACAACGTTTGACAGGAAACTCAGGGAAATGGGCTTAATTCTAACTACCTTAATTCAGGCTCAAAATATTAATTTCCTGGACATATAGGATCTTGCCTGGATTGAAGTGCAAAAAACAGCTGATATTGCCAAGTAGGTCAGATAGCCACACTGAGGAAAGAAGGTAGGCTCTTTCAAATAATCCAAGGGTTAATAATGAGGATGAGAAAGAGGCCAGGTGTGCATTCAAACATGAGTACCTTGATTCTGATACATTTTCATGAATCAGGAAATGAACCATCTGGTTATCTTTAGTAGATAACATAAAACATGCATGACTCTGGTATCCTGTAGTAGCCTAAAAAACATGTCTGAAACCAAACTTATTTCCCCTCACCATTACCACTCAAAACCAGCTCTTTCTTCTAACTTCCCTAATTCTAATTTCCATTCAACATGCCACCATTCTCACAAACGCAAAACTTCAGCATTTAGACTATTCCTTGTCCCTCACACTGTACATTCATTTAGTCATTACATTTCCTCTGATAGTTGTAGCAACCTCTGTTTGTACTCTTTCTCCTACCTAGTTCAAGCCTCATCCTTTTTTTTTTTAACCTCATCCTTTTTTTTAGTGGTTCTGATTGCTACAGAACCACCTAATATCTCTCTCATTTCTCACTCTCTTTCTCATCTTGCCAAGTAGTATTCCTAAAGCACAGCACCAATTATATCTTTCCATCCATGCATTTATTTGCTCATTTATTTGCTCATCCTTTCCTCCATTCAGACACCAAATACATATGCCGTTGTGTGGCAGGCAATGGGAATACGGTGGTCACGATGTCAGAGTCCCTTCTCCTCAAACAGCTTACTATCTGGAGATGCGTACAGGCAATTCACCAAGCAATTAGAATTCAGAGTGATAAGTGATAGGGTAACTATGGTGGGTGGGGCACAGGACTAGTGTCCTACTTAGTTGGTGGGGGACAGGGAAGAAGATTTCTGGAAGACATGATAAGTGAAATCTTGAGGATAAGTTTGTGTTCAGGCCAGGCATGTTGGCTCGCGCTTGTCATCCCAACACTTTGGGAGGCTGAGGCAGGAGGATTGCTTAAAACCAGAAATTCCAGACAAGCCTGAGCAAGAGGAAGACTGCCTCTACAAAAAAATAGAAAAATTAACTGGGCATGAGGCACATGCCTGTAATCCCAGCTATTCAGGAGATAGGCAGGTGGCCAGGAGTTTGAGGTTACAGTAAGTTATGATGATGCCACTGCCCTCTAGCCCAGGTGACAGAGCAAAACCTTGTCTCAAAAAAAAATGTTGGTGTTAAATGTTTGGTATATAAAATGTATTACAGAATTGTGATGAGACCCACTGAGACTCCATAAGTGTCATCTAGTCAAATCCCATACCCAACATATTGAAAATTCCCCCGAGTTCCAAAACTACCTTCAGCACATTAAATAGCAATAATTATATACATGTTTATTTAAGTTATAATCAAAATTTTGTTTGAGAAGTTTTTTTTACTTATTACTAAAAATCCTTACGTCATGCACAGTATATAGTGCACATAATAAGTGTTCAAATGGTTTGCTAAATGAATAAATAAATGAATGATGACAATGTTTTAAAAGAAGAGTAAGTTAGAGTTCATCATAAATACAGAGATCTGAGAGTAGGTGAAGACCCAGAGGCAAGAGAACAGGGAGTGCTCTGTCAACTGCAAGGCGCTCATGGTTTCAGTTGGCATGCATCTGTGAATGAGGACACATGAGGCTTGAGACTATACAGACGAGTGGAGGGCAAATCAAGGACATTACAAACTCTGCTAACTCCCTTCAAAGATGTTCCACATTAAATGCAGTTTCCTCATTCTGGCATGCAAGGTGCTCAGCCTACCTCCTAGTCTTCTGTCATTGGCTAGTCTTTTACACTGACACCGACTGTTCTCTGATGTTGCTTATACTTCTTCCCCCTTCCTCACTTTTGGGCCACTCCAAACTTGACTTTGGTACTAACATACCAACATACACATATACCAAAGGGGGGCTTCACTCTGAGGAAATTCAACATGTAGATTATACAATAAGTTGAAGAAAGAGACAGAATTAACTATATTCTTCAACATACAAAAAAGTTAACCACAGTGAGTTTAAACAGTAGCTCCATTAGTATGCTACAGTGTTGGTTTATACATACTATGAACCGCTTTACAAAGTCCTTAAGCTGGGATAGAGTGACGGGGGCCTGTAACGCTTAAAATGTAAAGAACTGCTGCCAATCAAAGGCAAATCAGAAATAAAGACAGTCATCTTTCTTCTCTGAATG
The DNA here is from genome assembly GCA_963574355.1 of Loris lydekkerianus. Lineage (NCBI taxonomy): Eukaryota > Metazoa > Chordata > Mammalia > Primates > Lorisidae > Loris > Loris lydekkerianus. The sequence goes on along the minus strand of CAUYPK010051196.1, from coordinate 774 downwards.
CCATCAAGAAGACAATCACGGCTGGCAACCTGTAGAAGACTGAAACTGGACCCATACCTTTCACCATTAACTAAGATAGACTCTCACTGGATTAAAGATTTAAACTTAAGACATGAAACTATAAAAATACTAGAAGAAAGTGCAGGGAAAACTCTTGAAGAAATCGGTCTGGGCGAATATTTTATGAGGAGGAACCCCAGGCAATTGAAGCAGCTTTAAAAATATACTACTGGGACCTGATCAAACTAGGAAGCTTCTGCACAGCCAAGAACACAGTGAGTAAAGCAAGCAGACAGCCCTCAGAATGGGAGAAGATATTTGCAGGTTATGTCTCCACAAAGGTTTAATAACTAGAATCCACAAAGAACTCAAATGCATTAGCAAGAAAAGAACAAGTGACCCCATCTCAGGGTGGGCAAGGGACTTGAAGAGAAACTTCTCTAAAGAAGATAGGCACACGGCCTACAGACATAAGAAAAAATGCTCATCATCTTTAATCATCAGAGAAATGCAAATGAAAACTACTTTGAGATATCATCTAACTCCAGTTAAGATTAGCCCATAGCACAAAATCCAAGACCAGAGAAGTTGGCATGGATGTGAAGAAAAGGGAACACTTCTACACTGCTGGTAGGAATGCAAATTAATACATTCCTTTTGGAAAGATGTTTGGAGAACACTTAGAGATCTAAAAATAGACCTGCCATTCAATCCTATAATTCCTCTACTAGGTATATACCCAGAAGACCAAAAATCACATTATAACAAAGATAT
>CAUYPK010051195.1:0-36630 GCA_963574355.1 Loris lydekkerianus | reverse complement strand
GTTGGGGGAAAGACTCTGTATTTAACAAATGGTGCTGGATGAACTGGCTGGCGACCTGTAGAAGACTGAAACTGGACCCACACCTTTCACCATTAACAAAAATTGATTCTCACTGGATAAAAGATTTAAACTTAAGACATGAAACTATAAAAATACTAGAAGGGAAAACACTTGAAGAAATCGGTCTAGAAGAATATTTTATGAGGAGGACCTCCCGGGCAATTGAAGCAACACCAAAAATACATTACTGGGATCTGATCAAACTAAAAAGCTTTTGCACAGCCAAGAGCACAGTAAGTAAAGCAAACAGACAGCCTTCAGAATGGGAGAAGAATCTACAGAGAACTCAAACTAATCCATAAGAAAAGAATAAATAACCCCTTTTCTATGTGGGCAAGAGACTTGAACAAAAACTTCTCTGATGAAGACAGGTGCATGGCCTACAAACACATGAAAAAATGCTCATCGCCCTTAAACATCAGGGAAAATGCAAATCAAAACTACTTTGAGGTATCATCTAACTCCAATAAGATTAGCCCACGTCACAAAATCCCAGAACTACAGATGCTGGTGTGGATGCTGAGAGAAGGGAATGCTTCTACATTGCTGGTGGGAATGCAAGCTAATATGACCTTTTTTGGAAAGAAGTTTGAAGAACACTCAGGAACTAAAAGTAGACCTACATTTGATCCTGCAATTCCTCTACTAGATACATACCCAAATGATCAAAAATCATTTTACAACAAAGACATTGGCACCAGAATGTTTATTGCAATTCAATTCATAATAGCCAAGACATGGAAACAGCCCAAGGGCCCATCAATCCATGTACACCATGGAATACTATGCAACCATAAAAAAGATGGAGACTTCACATCTTTTATGTTTACCTGGATAGAGCTGGAACATATTCTTCTTAGCAAATTATCTCAAGAATGGAAAAAAAAGTATCCAATGTACTCAATACCACTGTGAAATCAATATATATAACCACCTACACATTCATACAAATGGCAAAACATAATTATAGTCCAGAAAATATAAGGGAAGAAGAGAAAGAGGGGAGGAAAGGGGAGATATGGGAGGTGGGAAGGTATTTGAGGGGACCACACCTAATGTGCATGATGCAATGGTACATTTCAAAACTATTAAGAAATGATTATAATTGTGATGGATGTGTTACTTAGTTCAATGTAAGCATTTCACATTGTATATTGAAGCAGTACCCTGAACCTCATAAATGCATCAATGGACAAAGATATGATTTAATAAAAAATAATTTAAAAATAAATAAATAAATACATAAATAAATAAAATATATGCTAACTGCCAGACTAAATAATATAACACCATGTGAGCCTTTCTCCCTTTTTTTTTGAGACAGGGTGCCTAGGCTAAAGTGGGGTGACCTTATCATAGCTCACTGCAACCTCAAACTCCTGGGCTCAAGCAAATCTTCCTGCCTCAGCGTGCCAGAGTGCTAGGATTACAGACGTGAGCCATGGTACTCAGTCCACTTTTCCCTTCCATTAAATATTATACTAAGAAAAATTTTATATATATATCTGCTTAAGAGAAGTATTTCCACTATAGATTTCATGACAGATAATTTATTAAAATATGTAACATATGTATATGTTATTTTGACCAATTGTAGATGATTAATTAAAATGAGAACCCCAGGGCATGAGGCGGTAATCTCACCTAATGTGCACATTGTGAGGGTGCATAACACGCACCCTGGGTGAGGGGCTCTTCTACAAATGGAACTTTACCCTGGAAGTGAGAATAATGTAACCTAAAATAAATTATATTTTATGAATACAATAATTATTATATTGTTGAAACTTGCTTTATAAATTGATACATTCCACACTTTTGTTAACACTTCCGCATGTGGGGCAGTGCCTGTTGCTCAGTGAGTAGGGCACCAGCCCCATATACCGAGGGTGGCGGGTTTGAATCCAGCCCTGGTCAAACTGCAAGAAAAAAGAGCTGGGCCTAGTGGCGGGTGCCTGTAGTCCCAGTTACTCAGGAGGCTGAGCAAAAGAATCACCTAAGCCCAAGAGCTGAAGGTTGCTGTGAGCTGTGACACTACGGCACTCTACCGAGGGCTACAAAATGAAACTCTGTCTCTAACAAAAAAAAAAAAAAAAATTCCATGTGTGATTGAAAAGAATGTGCATTCTCACATAGCAAATACATAAATAAATAAAAATAAAAATAAAATGAGAACCCACCTGCACAAAAAGGAGAAAAAAATATTCATTTTACAATTTCAGTTTATATACATATTGTTGCAAAGAACTTTAATAGGTTCATCAATAAATTACTTTGTTTTTTTTTAATAAATTACTTTCAAATATAAAATGTATTGCATTAAAACAAAATTCTGTAGGGCAAGTAGAATGAAAATTCGAGTTCAAGGAGAATAAGGAAATCTGTGAAAATTTTAAATGCTAAAGAAGCATTATTCACGTTTGTTGAAAATGAATAATAGTGGCTATCAAATCACTGTGGTATTTATTTTACTTCATATAACATTTTTGTTTTTAAATGTCTGTAATGTGCCAGAAACTACATTCTTTGGAATAAAAACATTAGGAAAATATTAATTTTCAACTTAAATGTTTGACAGGGAGAATTATAGCAGAAAAAAAAAAAAAATGTGAAGACTGTTGTCACAGGCATTGTGAGGTTGAAATGCAACAAACGAGCTGACCTGAGTGAAATGGGAGGGAAACATGACCAAATTCAAGTTGACTGAGAAAAAAGTTTCAGTGGATGAAACAATGTAGAAAGTTGCCTGAATTATGACTGCAGCAGAAAGCTCCAAGTTTGCAATCTTGAAATAAAATATGCAGGCCTATGCTCAAAGGTACTGATTTTTAAAAATAATAAATCTATGTTCTTCAGAACAAAGAACTTCTTTAAAACACAGCAGATAAAATGCAGGGTTTAAAAATCCATCATATGATTATAAATTACAAAACACTCAAATTAAGTAAAAAAGTACAGACCACCTAAATAAGCAACACTTGAAGAATATTTAAGCAAATTACAGTATACCCAGTAATGTAGCCATTAAACAATATTTATAAATAATGGTAAAGAAATAAATCTTTTTTTTACAGAAGAATTCCAAATAACATATAGATACTCTCCTATCCAGGAGATAGAGCTTAATTTCTGAATATCTCCCACCCTCTTGGGAATGAACTAGACCTAGTGATTATTTCCAAAGAATGAATAGGAAAAAGAAAAAATAATACCTTTATGGTGGCAAACCTGGACCATGTGATGAAGGTTAACATCACTAGTGATATCATGCTGATGTCCTGTACCCTGATATGATGTGACAAGAAGGGTACTTCACCTTTGTGGTATTCTTTCCAAAAATCCTGACACCAGTGTAATTGTAGGGAAAACATCCGACAAATTCAGATTAGGGACATTCCACAGTACACCTGGGCAGAACTCCTCAAGACCACCAAGGTAGTGGAAAACAAGGGAAAACTGAGAAACTGCCACACATCAGAAGAGATTGAGAAGACATTATGACTAAATGTAATGTGGTTTCCTAGACTGGATCCTGGGGAAAAAAAGAGGACATGAATGGGAAAATTTGTGAAATACAAATACACCCTGTAATTTAGGTTAACAGTGATATACCAATGTTAATTTCTTAATTTTGACACATGTACTATGCTAATGTAAGATGTTAACAATAGGGAAAACTTAGCAAAAGGCATGCAGTAACTTAGCAAAAGGCATGCAGTAACTCTGAATGATTTAGTCCACTTTTCTGTAAATCTAAAATTATTCAAAAATAGAAAGTTTATTTAAAAATAATATTTTGTTTTAAAAATTAATTAAAAATTAAAAATGAAGACTGGAATATAATTCATAAACATTTTAACAGGGTAATTTCTTCCTCTCTCTTTTTTTTTTTTTTTTGAGATGGGTGTGTCATCATGTTGCCCATGCTGGACTTGAACTTCCAGGCTCAAGCTATCCTTCTGCGTCAGCCTCTTGGGTACCTGGGGCTTGCTGCACTCCACCATCTCTGACTCTTAGCAGGGTGATTTGGAGATATGGGAATTTAAAAAACTCATTGCTACTACTTTGTATTTTCTAAAACTTTGAACTCTTAATTTTTTTCAAAGCCACCTTACATTTCCTTATTATTCTAGGTTAAAAAGTCTTAACAAATACTTTTCTTTACTGAAGAATACATATGGAATACACTTAAGCAGAAATCTGTTAACTGCCATGGAAAAGCCCACTTACAAATTGTGAGATTTAACATCAAAAAAGTTTAAAAAAATAAAATAACTATGAGATGCCACTACATACTTATTAGAGTGACCAAAATCCAAAACACTGACAAAGGACCAGGTGCAGTGGCTCACGCCTATAATACTAGCATTCTGGGAGGCTAAGGTAGGTGGATTGCCTGAGCTCAGGAATTTGAGACCAGCCTGAACAAAAGTGAGACCCCTCTCTAAAACTAGCCAGGTATTGTGGCAGGCACCTGTAGTCCCAGCTACTTGGGAGGCTGAGGCAAGAGGATCACTTGAGCCCAGGAGTTGGAGGTTGCTGTGAGCTACGACACCATGGCACTCTACCTCACGGCGACAAAGTGAGAGTCTGTCTCAAAAAAACAAAAACAAAACAACAACAAGAACAACAACAACAAAAAAAAACACTGACAACACTAAATATTGGTGATTGGTGAGGATATATAGCAACAGAAAGTTTAATTCATTGCCGGTGGGAATACAAAATGGTACAACTACATTGGAAAATAGTTTGGCAATTCCTTGCAAAACCAAACATTGTCTTACCATATGAACCAGCAATCACATTCATTAGTATTTACACAAATGAGTTGAAAACCTGTGTACAAATGTTTATAGCAGCTTTATTTATAGTCCTCAAACCTTGGAAGCAACCAAAACATCCTTCAGAAGATGAATGGATAAACAGTGATACATTCAGACAAGGGAATGTTGTTCATCATGAAAAAGAAATGAGTTATCAAGCCATGAAAAGACATGGAGGAAACTTAAATGCAGATTACTAAGTGAAAGAAGCCAGTCTGAAAAGGTTACATAATGTAGGATTCCAAAGACATGACATTCTGGAAAAAGAAAAATTATGAAGACAGTAAAAATATCAGACATTGCCAAAGTATGGTGGAAGGATGGATGAATAGGTGGAATATAGAGGACTGTATGGTATGATAATAATAACAATAACATGGGACCACACCTTCAGTGCATCTTACAAGGGTACATGTGAAACTTACTAAATGTAGAATATAAATGTCTTAACACAATAACTAAGAAAATGCCAGGAAGGCTAGGTTAACCAGTGTGATGAAAATTGGTCAAATGGTCTATAAAATCAGTGTACGGTGAAGAAAATAATAATAATAAAATTTTTTAAAAAATAATAATAATAACAATAATAATAAAGCATGTCATTATAAATTTGTTCAAACCCACAAAATGTACAAACTTAGAGGGAACTCTGATCTAAACTAGGGACTCTGAATGATATGTTGATGCAGGATCATCAGTCACAACAGATGTACCACTCTGGTGGGAGATACTGATAATGGCACAGGGTAGGCACGTGTGGGGGCGGTGAGTATACATGGGATGGATCTGCACATTCTCCTCAATTTTGATGTAAACCTAAAACTAAAATCTTTAAGAAAAAAAAGAAAACAACAACAACAACAACAAAAAAAAAACCTTCCAAAACAGTAAAGTCCAGACAGAAATTTGTCATTCAGGCATCCTCAGAAGTTAAAAAAAAATTTTTTTTTTGAAACAGAGTCTCACTCTTGTCGCCCTGGGCTCATGGCAACCTTAAACTCTTGAACTCAAGTGATGCTCTTGTCACAGTCTCCTGAGTACTGGGACTACAGGTACCTGCCTCAATGCCTGGATAGTTTTTTTTCTATTTTTAGTAGAGATGGGGGTCTCAGTTTATTCAGACTGCTCTCAAGCTTCTGAGCTCAGATGATCCACCCACCTTAGCCTCCCAGATTGCTAGGATTACAGGTCAGAGCCACCTTCCCTGGCCAGAAGTAAAATTTTGACACTGAACTTTTCTCTTTATACCTGGTTGGATTTTAGACTCTGAGTCATAGTAAAAACAATTGTTTTTTTTCACTAGGCTGTATAGCCAAGGTTATATATAGCACTATAACATGCACATTATGTATTTACAATCTAATTTAATGTTCACAATAGCCCAAGGGAAATGGCATTATTGACATTTCACTGACAATAAAATGCAGTAGAATCTCCATAGTCAACCTCTCTACACTGGCCACCTCCTTAAGTTGACCTAAATTTCATAGACTAGATAAGCACCATATATGTATCAGTAAGTAGGCCTAGTTCCTTATGTTGATTACCTCCGTGTGTTGACAAGTTTGTTACAGTCCCTTGGGTGGTCAACTTAACAGAGGTGCTACTGTAAATATAATGAAATTAAAGAAAATCCTTAATATCACATGTATGGGAAGTGACAGAGCCATGATTAGAACCCATGGTTGACTCCAAAGCCTGAATACTTTCTTACTTTTTCTAAATATTAAATTAAAATTAAAGGAAAGTGAGGTCTCTGGAGTGTTTGGCTGTTAGAGCTCAACCTCATATCTCCTGCATTTCAATGAGCCCATACAAAAGCACATCACCGAAATGGTGCACATAATACAATGTTTACCTTCACTGGTACCGGGTGAGGGTTTTCCAGGAAAAAAGGAGGGAATTCCATTATCAAAGAACTTTATTTTGACTGTTGGCTAAAAACCCCTCTTAGAAATTCACAAAGCAAGTTAATATATTAATGGCTCTGAGATGTCCTATTTTAAAGAGAGCCATATAACTTTGTTTGACGCAACATTTTCCAAACTCACTAGTCTACATAATTCCCCTCACGCCAATTCATGCCTTTAATTTCTCAAGCTATAGAAATGTTCTCAGAAAACACTCTGAGAAAGTTGACCTACAAGAATCAAAGGTACAATGATAATAAAAGACATTGTCAGGTTCGTAAACCTATTGACCAGAGCAAGAGATCATTCCATTATCAAAGCTGTACCTCTCACACACCAAAACTGCAGAGTAAGAACATAAAGGAAAATGAAAAAGAATATGGAAAGGCAAATAATAAGATTCAGAAGGAAAAAAAGGTTTTTTAAAAAAAGGCATGTGTGCACTTCAGTATTGGCTATGCTAGAATTGGGGATAAAAAAACCAAAACAAGCAGAAGAGTTAAATAGGAAAATGCTACACAGACATGCGGATTAAAAGAAGCCTTAATTGTGACCGGACATAAAGAAGCAAACCAAATGTCTGAGATGAGATCAAGTTATCTGATGATTTTTAAAAATTCCACAGGGATAATACACATTCTAAGTAGATAGTCTTCACAATAGACACCGATAGTACTCACAGGCCAGCTGTCCATCCCTGTCATTGCCTAGCTTCTTCCCAGCCTTTCTAAGAAGCACTCAGACTCATTAGGACTTCTCTTATCCTGTGTATCTGAAAACAATTCTCTTTTATTCATTGATAAATCAGCTCAGATGTATATCTAGTCACTGTTTCACAGGCTAGTACATATCAGTTTTCCCCACATAACGGCCAAAGCTCTGAATATTTACTGACTATCAGGGTAAGTAAGGCCTAGCCCTAGACCAAATTAATAACACCCCTGACTGAATTATCTCTTGGGTTAATACTTTTTATTTTCACCATATTCTTGCTAACATCCTACTATTTCCCCATCACAAAGCTTAAAATATCACACATATGAAAATGGTTTAGTACTGTTCATAGTAACAAGTACTTTACTGTGTATTGAGGTGGGGAATTACATAAAAGATATGAAGAAAGGTATTATTATTGCTAATTTTTTGGACTAAGTATCATATCTCATTTAGAAGGACATCCATTAAAATGGTTAAATGAAAATATTTGTAGTCAATGAAAAACATTAGTGCTTTATTCATTTAATAATGTTTTTTGAAAAAAATATGTATTGAGTACCTACAAAATGCATGTGCTGATGAGTAAGATAATGTCTACTTCTAAGTAAATACTAAATTGGTAGTATTGTAAATAAGAAATTATGCCACTGTAAGAGGAAGTCAAAGTCTTTCCAGAGGTGACTTTTGAGTTGACTTCTTTAAGACCAGAAAGAGTTAAGTAGAATGGGGTGGTGCTGGGGACCCATTGGGGAATGGGGTGGGGTGGAAGGAGGATGTTAGGAAATTTTAAGCTGGGAATACTTTCAAGTCCAAAGGCAGAAGGTGAAAAAGGACTGGGCTGCTTTTCCTCCCAGCATCTTTTTCTAATTAAGTCATTCTGCCTGCAGTCTTGCTGCCTCCCTGCCCCACGGAGAGGCGGTATGGTACCACAAAAAGGCCTGGTCTAGAGACTAGAAGGGCTGAAATGATGTCTTGGCACCACTGATCTTGGGCAAGTTGCTTAACTTGTTTTCTGACCTGTAAAATGGGGATTAACTTGTTTTCTGACCTGTAAAATGGGCACCTGGATTAAAGGAAAGATTATAGGTCCAGTTCCTGCCTAAACACATTTAGATTTCCCTGCTTCCTTCTCCTTGCTTCAGTACTTTTGGAAATTATATTCTTTCTCCTTATAACGTTCTCACAACTGCTCTGATCTCTGTCTTGGCCTATGAGCAGCACCCACTAAGAGGGCTGACTATGAGGGAGGAATGCATCAAGCATGGCTGGAGAGGAGGATAGCTCATAGTAGTTCAGGTAAGCTGGCTCTGATGAGCCCAGCCTTTCCTTCCCTCTCTCCTCCCCCCCTTCTCCTTAGATTCAAAACTGCTGCTACCAGGGATCCTGGGCTTTTGTTTTCTGGAAGCTTAAACTACCACCTGTTTTGCCCTGACTTATTGTTTAAAAGTTATCAGCTGTTATCTACAGACTATTAAATTGAAATCGCCAAAACTTGAGAGCAAGAAAGTATCATACTTCCTTTTCAAAAATGCTAATACAAAAGCATCAATGCATTTTCCTTTCCCTTTGTTTTTTATTTCTTTTTCAAGGAGCTCCCTCCCAGTACCCACCTACTCTTTGCACGTTGGTCCTATTATTTAGCATGAATAAAAAGTTATCTTTAACTTCAATTATAATCTGTCTATAATCTATTATATGTCTGTTTTCTCTACTCAATTCTAAGCTTTTATAATCTATAGTATCTTCTACAGGAGTTTTTCAAACTTGAATATGCATAAGAATCACCTGGGGATGTTGTTAAAATGTAGATTATGATTTAGGGGAGGTGAGCTTCTAACAAGCTCCCAGGTGAAGCCAGCCCAGCAGCACTGGGCTCCAGACCATGCTTGGAGTTTTTAAGGCCTTAGGGTTTAGAACAAAGGATGTGCACAGAAAATGATAGATGATGCTTTGGTCTCTCTTACTCAGTTATCTTGAAATTCTCTTCAATATATCTTTCTCCACTTTTTCCTTTGTGTGATTTATGGCCACCACCTGACAAGTATTCCTTTGTGTAAGGCTTAATTGTGCCCTTCCTTTTTTCACAGTAACCAGTCTCATGAGAGAAATGGGTTATCACAGTTACTTCTAGCCTTTTTTTGCTATTTTCTAACTTGAAACAGCAAGAACCCCTTTCTTTGGGTTGACTTTGCTCAGCAACATACAGTAGCTTCCTAGCACATGTATCAAATTCAAATTAAGGATGAAAAGCTTCAAAGCTTCCAGACATTTCACAAACTCTTCCTTCTCCCTTAATAATCATTTTCTCTTTCTATTCCACTTGGAACCCTTGGCATACTTCCAAGGTGTGATTTTGTTTCTTGAAATTCCTTGTAGGACATTGGCGAGGTCGCCTTTCATACCTTTTTAAAGACATGTTTGTTTTTTTGAGACGTGTCACTCTGTCACCCTGGGTAGAATGCAGTGGTTGTCATAGCTCATGGCAACCTTAAACTCTTGGGCTCAATCAATCCTCCTGCCTGAACCTCCCAAGTACCTGGGACTACAGGCACCCGCCGCTATGCTCAGCTAATTTTTTCCTATTTTTTAGTGTGTGCATGGGGTGTCTCGCTCTTGCTCAGGGTGGGTCTTGAACTCCTGAGCTCAAGCAATCCTCCCACCTCAGCCTCCAGGAGTGCTAGGATTACAGGTGTGTGCCAAACAAGCACACAGTTATCTTTATCAAAAAATGTTCAGTTTTTTTGCCAACTCCATAAAGCTTTTCCTGATTTATTCCCAGTTGTGAGTTGTTTACTTAAAGCAGTATTAGGTAGTAATATTTATATATTTTAACATTCTGTTTTAAAAAATATTTTCAGCCTGTTTTAAATAAAAAGTATCTGTCCTTACTCATGGTTGTATCCTCAATACCTAAGAGTACTCATCACACAGTAGGTACTTTTTGAGGGGTTCAATGAAGAATGAAAACGTAATTTTTATTAATTTTCAAAATGTCTTTTAATATATTTATTGGGAATCTGGATCTAATGAGTCCATATTAGTGGATAAATAAAATTAGACAATTCTGGTGACATCTGTGGTCTAGTGTAAAAGAAAATGTATCGATTCACATCAGAAGGCTGGGCATATTAAGGAATGTATTGGCTAAGGGATGAAAAAATATTCTTTAAAATCTCTTTAAGAATATTTAAAGAAATAAAACATTTAAGATTGAGCAATACTTATACACTGTATAGGCTACCATTCTACTAGGGAAATAAAATTCAGATACAACTAAAATTTAGTTAGGGCCTAAACCCACATCCTACCTAAAAGCCTTACATGGCTTTCCTGTCATTGTTTTCTATCCTTCACATTTTGCATTTGTTAGGATTGCATTTTTTTTCTTAATCGTTCGTTCTTGGTGCTTTCAATGTAATATAAATGGGGTTTTCTCACATTACAATTTCAAAAAAAGGAGACTGCCAGTCGCATTTAGCGAGGTGCAAGAGGCCTACATGCTGCACACCCTGCAACCATCTCATGCTCCAATTTCATCTCCGGGTTTTTGTACAGCTCCTCTTTTTCGGATGATGCAAACCGCGCAAAAACAGCATTAAAACCTCCACACCCTGGGAAACGATGCAAGAACCTGCAGTTTAGGTTGCCAGTTTCTCTCTAACATGTAGCCAAGGGCTAGAGGCCCGGCTACCCGCCCCCAAACCGCGTCCACAACAATCATTTCCTCCCACCCCGCCTTTTACATACAGTACACATACAAATACACACACGCAGAGCAGCCAGCAGGGGCGGGCCGGGCCCGACCACTCCACAAACCGCAGGGGAAAGCCGCCGCAGGCCGAGCTATTTTTGCCCACTCCCTTTTCCTTCGCTTGAGACTCTTTCTCCATCTGGATGCATTTACTAGGCAAAATCGGACTTGCAGATCTCGGCTTTTCAGGAGCTCCGCTCTGGAGCTACATAGTTTAAGGGGGGTACTGCATTATCTCCCCTCCCTCGGCGAGTAGTTGGTCTCGCCCCAATGCTAGCGGGCGCCGAGCGGGAGCCGCGCGGGAGCAGCGCAGCTACGGCGGCAGCAGCGGCGGCGGCGGCGGCGGCGGTTGCGATTCCGAGCGGTTGAGACGCCTCTGCGGCAGCTGGTGGCGCAGGTGGCTTGCGTGGACGCAGGCGGAGTTGGCCGGCCAGCAACCGCAGCCTCAGCGCCCGCAGCCCCACCAGGTGAGCGGGTGGCCGGGACTTGCCCCGCCCCCCGCGCCCCCTCCCCCCGGTGGCCTCGCTCCTGGCTGTAGCGGGGAAGTGGACGCGGCCCGGCGGGGGCCGAGAAGCAGCCCGGGGCTGCGGCTGTCGGCAAGCAGGTTGAGGGGGAGGTCTTGTGTGGGAGGAAGAAGAACGTTCTCTTTTCTTAATCCATCTCTTCCCTACCCCCCCCCCCTATTTTGGGTTTAAGCCCTGTGGAAAAAGCCCAAGGGAAGATGGGGCGAGAGAAAGGGGAATTTAGGGCTGGACAGCATCCCTGCCTCAGGTGGTGGCGTCTTTCCGGTGGTGGAGCGGTGGACCTGCCCCAGCCAGGAGGGGGTAGCTCCTGGGCTGCGGAGGCCGCGCACTCGGCAGGGAGGAGCGGGAGGCGGCCCTCTTCTCCCTCTCCCCCCTGCCTCCTCCTCCGTCGCTCTCCTCCCCCCACTCTCCCCCTCCTCCTCCCCGCCCCTCCCTCGCTCGCTCTCCTTCTCTCCCTCCCATGCAGCCCCTCCCTCCGGGTTTCTTCGCTTTAACCGCCCTCCTCGCTCTCTCTCGCAGGCGCGTTGGGACACCCCAGGCATCCTCCTCCGCCCGCCGGCTCGGGAGCCTCGGCTGCCGTCCACCCTCCCGCATCCCTCCGCCGTCCGCACCGCCGCAGCCCCTCGCGGTCTCCTGGGCTTCGGCCCCCGGCCTCGCCTCCGAAACATGACTCGCGATTTCAAACCTGGGGACCTCATCTTCGCCAAGATGAAAGGTTATCCTCATTGGCCGGCTCGAGTAAGTGATTTGTAGGCTTGGGGGTTAGTGATGTGCTACCTTCTTCCTGAGAGGCCTGCCTCCTACCATTTCGCTTAATTTTTTACTGTGTCTTTTCTATCCTTTAGTCTCATTTGTAACCAACCTGACCTTTCATTTTAGCTTTTTGCCGAGTAATCTCCCATACAATTACAAAAGTCCAAGTGTCCTCCATATCTTTCCCTGTCGTTTTTGACACACTTTGACAGGTTTTCTTCATAGGAGATATTTAAATGCGATGTTAGTTAATACTACATTGTAGATGAAATAACCACATATAACTCTTGTGTTTGAAAATTAGTGGAACACTGGCATTTCCTTAATGTTGAATAGAATACCAAGTATCAGTGGAATCTATGCAAATTACACACAAACTCTTGGATGTCAAAGAAAGATACATGTATTGTGGTTAAATTGAATTTACAGGGTTTTTGAAGCAAATGTGTTTTGTAGTTGATGAGACCGTCTGAATTTGCTTGTTTAATAGATTCAGGACTGGACTGGATATTCTTGAAAGTATTACAATTATTTAGCGCCAGTGAAGGTCCAAAAAAATCTTATTCCATGTGTTTATTTTTATTGTTAATGGCCTTGAAGAAGTTGTTTTACCTTTTTGTTTCCTATAGGCAAAAGGAGGGGTAGACTAGATTCCTGGGTTCACATTTAGTGGTACAGAGAAGAGATTAAGGACCCAGAACATTTTGTGACATTTAGGAATTTGAGACTGTCTAAATGTCTAAGCTCCATTTTCAGAAAAAGAGGTTTTTTTTTTTTGTTTGTTTGTTTTTTAATGGTGGGACCCAGGCTCTAAGACAGGACCCAAAACATGCTGACATCTGTTAGATTAGGTAAGGAAAAGATCCTTTTAAAATATGCCTATATGATTTTTTTTCAGGCCATTTATTTCCTACTAATTTACTCTTCTTTGAAAATAGATTTCTTAAAAATAATTTAGGAAGTTTTAGTTATGTCAACTGGGAAGAGAAAGGGGTGAAATAACCTATTTGTTAATAGGGAATCATGAATTGAGCAACTACGGGTGCCATCAAACCATAGAATAATCTCTGTTCCTTGAATTTTCCCACACAACTCTTCCAAATTTTTTTTTTTTAAGTCTATCAAGTTTGCCTTTTCAGTGGTTCCTTCAGCAGTGGTTAATCATAATTCTTATCTCTGTGTTTTATATTGTAATCTAGTCCTTTTATGATCTTTAAAATTTTTGTATATGATTTGACTTCCAAATATACTGTAGCTTCTGGAGTGTAGTGGCCTTAACTGAAAGCGTAGTGCGTATGTAATCATGCACTTATAGGATATGTTTTATGTTTAAATAGAGCTTAGGGAAACTGAGCAGGTTTAAGGCCCTTTTGAGATACTTTTTCATGATTTTCAGGGTGTCTTTATATATTTTGATGTATTAGAAAATTTCTGATACATTTATATCCACCGTTGTTGTGTCACAATGCATTAAAAGTCAAGTGGAAATGCATGTTTTTAACATCTCTCAAGTCACCCTCACACCCTTCAGTATGGTAAGTGACTAAGAGTTAACTAAGAGCAGAATAAAGTTAGCCCTGGGAAGGCCAAAGTGTTTTCCTTAGTTAACAAGTTAATGTGAATTGGAATGGAATTTTTTTTCCTTTTCTCCCTCATTTTTTCTTAGAAGCAGCTGAATTTGGTTTTTCATGTCTATGTCCAAGAATTATATTCCTTTTTCTATCTTCTTATTAATCTTAGAAATGGGTTGACAGAAATTACCTCCTAAGGGCTTAAGGATCTTTGCAATTCTTTGGGCCTTCCCACAAAATTGAAATGACAGGTATAGTCTTCATCATGCAGGTGAGGAAATTAAAGTATCTTAGAGGGGATGGGTAGTAATGATTCCATTGGTGTGTGAAAACCTTCCAGCTTCCCCACAAATAAACCAGTGTCGTTACCCTTACATTACATCCTCTGATGGTCAGCCCTCTCATAACAAAGTCAACTGATACTTTTTAATTAGTGTTTTTGAAATTATGAAATTTATAAAATATAAATGTTTTTAAATTCTGCCTGTATACTACTGCTCTAGCCTGGGGTCTGCCTTTCCTTTATTGATAAGGAAGAGTAACAGGTACAATAGGTATATTAGACATAATACCACTTGATACTTTTTTCCTTATATAATTAAAAGGATTTACGAGAATTGAAAAACAAATAGGTAACCTCATGTGATTCAATTATAGATAAGGAATCTTTTAATGTATCCTTCTATATTACTCTGTTATTTGTATATCCTTCTTGCAAAAATATCATTTAGGATTCTCAAATGGATTCAGACTTGTCTGAAATGTTTAGGGCCAGATATGTTTAAGAATTCCGAATTTTGGCATTTTAGGAAGGAAATGACTATACCTATGCCATGTATTTTGTTGTTGGTAGGGTCTAGGATAGCACATGTTTCTAAGCAGAAATACTGCATTAAATTAACAGTAGAAACACTAAATGGATGAAGGAAATGTTTAAATTACCTCAGATGTCCAGGTTTTGCCACCAGATGAGTTTTGAAATAAGTTCTTGGGTTTCAGAACTAGACATGTAGATTACGGTCCTGTAGAACTGGTCCATTTTATAACAGGTAACTTCTCAGTGTCTTGTTCTCAGTTTCTTCACGTTTGTTGAGGTGTATGTTTTAAAAGATTTTAATTTTTACAATTTCTCTTTTAGGTAGATGAAGTTCCTGATGGAGCTGTAAAGCCACCCACAAACAAACTACCCATTTTCTTTTTTGGAACTCATGAGACGTAAGTCCTGTTAGCTTTAAAGGGAAATCAGTTATTTTAGCAAGGTCTTTGGGTATAAAATGCAAAACAAGTAGAGATGACTTCAAAGGAGAAATAATAAAGTAATAGAGGACTTTAGAATAATCATTGAACTTTGGAAAAAGTCTTGCAAGTCTCTTTATTTATAATGTAGAGTTTAACAATACTGTAGGTTTAATTTTTATTCAGATGTTTCCTTAAAAGGAAGATAAGAATTCTCTCAGCAATGAGAATGATTGATGGAAATTTCCTATTTAGATGACTAAATGGGAAAATAAAGTGCTTTTGTATAAGAACTACCCAGCACCCTATTTTATTTTAGGTTTTGTAATGTCAGCCACACAAACAGCATATTGTGGAAAAGGTGAGAAAAAGAAATCTGGATAAATTCCCTCTGTGTGTTTATGTGGTCCCTAGAGCTATTCTGCTCTGCTGCCCCTGGTGGATATGTGTGGGCAGAGAACTGATTTAACACGTTTTTCAGAAATTGCAGCTGAATGTTGAACTGTTATTCCTGACACCACTCTGGGGGCTATCATTAATTTCCAAAAATAATATTCCTGTATGCCTGTAATATAATAGCCTTACATATACGATACAGTCTGGTTGATTTTAGACTTGTAGTTTAGAATCTACAATAATCTTGGTAGAGTAGGCTCGTTTACTTGGGACGAGGAGAAAGAAAGTTGTTTATATTCTATATAGTTTTTGTATTCCTATGAGTGGCTACAATGGCAACATTTGGTTTCATGTTGCTTAGCTACTGTATAAACTTTAACAGGTTTATTGAGATGTAATTAAAATACCATGATGTTCACCTGTTGAAATCGTATAATTCAGTAGATTTTAGTATATTTGCTCTCATATCCATTACCAGTCACTCTCCATTCCCCCATTCCTGACAACCACTAGTTTGCTATCTGTATAGACTTGCCAATTCAGGTTTTATATTCATGGCATCATATGATCTCATAATTAGTTTTTTTAATACAGTTTATTTGATCTAGAATTGGATTGGCCTTATCATAATTAGAGTTGGGTTTAGGTATATTCTATCTATAAATATATATTTTTTAAGAAATGAGAAAATCTGGGCATGCTGGTGGGCATCTATATTTCCACCTACTCAGGAGTCTGAGGCAACAAGACAATAGGATTGCTTGAGTCCAGAATCGAGGTCAGCCTAGGCAACATAAGCAAGACAAGACCCCATCTCTTTATCTTGAAAAAAAAAAAAAAGGAAAGAAAAACATGGTAAATTTCTGATTCCCTGAATACTCTAAAGAAACTCGTCAGTAAATTTGAAAGAGAAAGAAAGCTTTTAATGATAAATAGTTCTCTGTGTATTTTGAGTATGGGTTTTCAAAGTGCAGTGCCAAGTCTAGCAGCACCAGCATCACATGGGAACTCTAGTTAAAAATGCAAGTTCTTAGGCCCTCCCCCAGACCTACTGAATCAAGCTGTGCGGATTTGGGCTTGATTAAACCAATCTATTTTAATAAGCCTCCCAGATGATTCTGATGCATGTGAAGTTGGGAAATACTATAGTAATGAGTAGATATTCCTTAGAATTGTTCAGATTTGTAATTTGAAAATTACTTAAAATCTGGTATTTCTGAAATGGGACAGATTTTACACTTCTATACATTCTTATAGTTTTATAGAACTTGTAGTTCATCTTACATTACCTTTTTAAATTTAGAAGAGGAATTAACCTTTTTCTGGCATTGAAAAAATGAGGATTTTCATGCCATAAATATATAAGTTTTAAATCAGACTATACCAAGTAGCTGAATGTAGGTATTGTTTAGCTAATGGGTATGAAGGTAGTTAATGAAGACAATAAATTCCTAATATTCAAGAAATGAGAATATAACCAAGGAATTAAAATTTATTTAACTTTAAAATTAAGCTAATGATCTTAAATTTTTCATTTCAAAATGCACTTGGAATGTTTTGTGCCGTACACAAAACATATGAGAGTACATATTCTCATAAGTACTCCATTTATCTTTGGAAAGGTGGTACTGCCATATGTCTTGGTATGGTGGCTTACTTTTTGTTGTACTTAAGATTAATTTTTAGAAGCGAGGTCTCTGTTGATCTTTCCCCTCTCAAAATTTGGGAGGGTAGTTATTTGAACTTTTCAATTTGGATTTTGCATAAATAGTTTATTCTAGCAGCCAAGAGTTAGGGAAATGGAACAGGAAGAAACAGGGATTTGGAAAACTGCATGAATTCATAACTGATTTATACATTAAGATTTTATTTTGATTTGAGAGCAGAATCCTTTTTTAACTGCATTCTTTTTCTGACATGACATAGTAAAATGTCTGGTAATCAGGTTCTGAATATGAGACAATAATTGCTTATGGATAGTAACTAACAATCTCCTAAGGCAATCTTAAACCTAACATATTCGAACCAATTCTTAGTAAGTGGGAATGACATGGACCCAATTCTTTTCTGGGGCCACACGTCTCAATATTACATTGATTATAGTATATCAAATCTTTGCTTTTCTTCATATCTAGTCAGCATCTATTTCTTTTCCTTTAAAATGCATCTGGATATGTCCACTTGATTATTCCCTGTTAATGATGTCCTTGTCCTGTCTTGGTCTCAGTTTCTACTCTTCGTATGCAGGTAGCTCTCCATATGTGTGGGTTCTGCATCCATGGATTCAACCAACCGTGGATTGAAAATCTTCTGGGATAGTGTCCAAAAATGGATAGTTCCGTGTGTACCGAATATGTACAGACTTTTTCTTGTCATCGTTCCTAAAACAATACAACTGTTTACATGGCATTTACATTGTGGTTATCATAAATAATCTAGAGATGATTTTTAAAGTGGGAGGTGTGTTTTGTAGGTCATATGCAAATGCTGTTCTGTCTTATATCAGGGACTTGATGATTTTTAAAGTATACTGGGGTGGCATTGTGCAGATCATATGCAAATGCTATGCTACCTTACACAAGGGACTTGAGCATCCATGGATTTCAGTATGGGGGGTCCTGGAAGCAATAATTCAGGGATACTGAGGGATAACAGGTCAAAGTGATCTTTATATCCCAATCAGATAATATAATTTTATTGAAATAAAATCTTCAATGACTCCTGTACTAACATTACCAGTGAAAAAAACACAAACTTATCTACAAATGCCACTTAATGAGACCCTATTTGAACTAGCCTATGTTTACCTCTCCAACCTTACCACTTTTTTTCAGTTACACAAATAAGCCTCATCTTACTCTTGTTGCTTATTTTCTCTGCTGGGAAGGTTATGCATTAACATATTTGAAGTCATTTAGATCTTAGCTCAAATCCTCCTTTTTATGTTTATTGTCTTCATTGCAACAATGATTGAAACTTTTTTTTTTTTCCTCTTTACTGACACTTGAAGAGCTAGTATAGCAGGGACCTTGTCTATCTTGTCATTTACTTAAGTGCCAGGTACATAGTAGCTGTTAAACATTTGGTGATTGTAAAATGGGAATAATCTACCTCAGAATTTTGGGAGGCACACAAGATACAAGTTGGAAAATGCTTAGACCAGTGCTTGGCATTTGTTAAACGTAAATAAATGCCGGCTATTAGTAATTAAAAATGTCATAGCTTTGACAAAGTTTTATTTTGGGAACAAGACTTTTGGGGATAAGATTGAAGTCATCTTTCTGGACTTCAATTAAAGATAATGTTGCATATTATTTTTCTAAGACTACTAGTTTATTAAATTGTTTGAAATACAGCTCAATTTGAGTTTTACTAATTATCTTTGCTAATTGAGGATATTCTTACCTAGCTATGTTTCTCTGAAGTCTGGAAAATTTAAAGGGGTATATTGCTCCTTTATCATCTATATCTTAATTGTGATACAATTGATGCTCAGTTTCAGGAACTTTAAAAAGTATACATCACAGGCTGTTTTAAAATTTGTCTAATTTAAGTTTTAGAAGTGAAGGTGAATAGGGAGGTACTGATGATGGTCACAAGGAAATAAAGAAATGAATCATAATATAGGATTTTATTTTCTTCCATGCTAGTTCTTCCATACTGTTTCTATAGCTGCATGAGTTGGCATGGGACTTTCATGGTTTCTGTTAAGTTTTACACCCAATGATGCGATGAACTGTTTTATTCATCTCTTCACACCAACAAATCATGGCATATAGTACATGCATGTTCAGTTATTTGTTGGATCATTTTTCTATGATTCAGTGCATGGTATTATTTAATATAAAATCTACTTATAGACAGTATCCTTTATCTTTTTTGATTTAGTATACAGAAATGAAACAGTAAATTAGAATCAATATGTTGTTAAAAATGGGACTTTCTGGCTAGGTCTCATGCCTATAATCCTAGGACTCCTGGAGGCAGAGGTGGGAAGATAGATTAAGCTCAGGAGTTCAGGACCAGCCTGAGCAAGAGTGAGACCCTGTCTCTACGAAAAATAGAAAAATTAGCTGAGCTTTGTTGCCTGCTTCTTGGGAGGCTGAGGCAGGATTGCTTGAACCCAAGAGTGTGAGATAGTGAGCTAGGCTGTTGTCAGGAGGCTCTAGCCTGGGTAACAGAGTGAAACAATGTCTCAAAAAAAGGGGGACTTTCTGTTTAATAATATTGCCTGGGAATAGTTAGAGAGTTTTGAGCTTCCTGTATTCAGCTCTGGTGGGCTTTCCTGTTTTGTTTATGTGACTTCTGGTTTGCTTTCAAGGAAGAGTTCCAGGTGTGTGATAACTGAGCTTTTGTGAGGGATATGTTCTCTTGACATTTCTCACAAAAAGTGAATTCAGAAAAGTAACGGCTTTTGTGTGTACTTAAATTCTTAGAAAATTGGTATATACACGTGTGCACATTTATAGCCTTAAGGCAAATACTATGTAGAAAACACACTTGTAGAATTTAGATTGCTTTAGAATTTTAAAACTAGTACTGAATTTAGTTAACGATTTGCTGTTTTCTTAGGATGTTTTACATTAGTCTTGATTCTTAGGAGCTTTGATGTTGGTATTAGCTGTTTGAGTTCATAAGAATTAGCAATATGGCATATTTCCTAATATTAGATGTTTCAAAGACTGTATTATAGTAGATAAAGGAAACCCTGAAATCTTTTTAAGGAACGCTGTACAGTTGAAGAGGCTCTGCTGTTTAATAGCTACATGACCTTGCCCAGGTCAGTTCATCTTTCTGGACTTCAGTTTTCTAATATTTTAAAATGAATATCTTGGTAATCCCTGAGTTTCCCATCAGCTCCAGAATTTGGTGGCTAACTTACATCTCTAACTAATGTGTGTGTGTGTGTGTGTGTGTGTGTGTGTGTGTGTATGTATATATATGTATGTGTATATATATATATATATA
Organism: Loris lydekkerianus; assembly: GCA_963574355.1. Classification (NCBI taxonomy): domain Eukaryota; kingdom Metazoa; phylum Chordata; class Mammalia; order Primates; family Lorisidae; genus Loris; species Loris lydekkerianus. Next base: position 15,918 of record CAUYPK010051195.1, on the reverse strand, counting down.
TATATTCCCAACCCCACCCCCAAGACAGAGTCTTGGTAGAGTGCCATGGTATTGTCATAGCTCTCAGCAAGCACATTGGGTTCAGCAATCTTTTTGCCTCAGCCTCCCCAGGAGCTGGGACTACAGGTGCCTACCACAACTCCTGGCTAGTTTTTTTTTTTTTTAAGTAGAGGCAGGTTCTTACTCTTGCTCAGGTTGGTCTTGAACTCCTAAGATCAAGGAATCTGCTCACCTCACCTTCCCAAAGTGCTGGGATTATAGGCATGAGCAACCACACCTGGCCTTATGTATGTTTTCATTGTGTGTGTGTGTGTGTGTGATTTTTTATTTGAGACAAAGTCTCACTTTGTCGCCCTGAGGAGAGTGTCGTGGCATCATATCTCACAGCAACCTCAAACTTTTGGGCTTGAGCAATCCTCGTGCTTCAGCTTCCCAAGTAGCTAGGACTACAGGCAACCACTACTACAGCCAGCTACTTTTTCTGTTTTTAGTAGAGACAGCATTTCACTTCTGCTTAAGCTGGTCTGAAACTCCTGAGCTCTAGCAATTCACCTGCCTCAGCCTCCCAGAGTGTTAGCTAGCATTACAGGCATGAACCCTCACTTCCAGCTTATCTTTTCATTGTTAAAAATTTTTAAAAAGAAACATGTAAGTTCTGTAAAGGAAACAATATCATTTTTACTCCTACTTTTTAGAGATCGCTCTTAAATGTGTTAATGTTTGGATGTGTTTTCTTTCATATTTGTCTATGCTTTTTTTAAGCATTTGCTATCATATAATTATATATAGTTGCTTTTGTGTTTGCAGCTACACTAAGCATTTAGTGTGTTATTTTAGAATGGAATGAATGAATGAGAACATTAATATTCTGATATATTTTCTTTCAGACTTCTACGATTTTTGGTATTTGCCATTACATATAATTATAACCTGATTTTACTTAATGTATTGATATTTTTTGTATGTCATTTTGAAATAGAATGCTTTGAAAAATGAATCAGAGCCACAGTCATATAAGGTCGTACCCTTAGGCCACTAGTGTGATGGCTTTGTAAAAACTAATAAGGACCCTTGTTCAACCAAACCTGTGGGATTGCCTGCCCAAGGAACATTTTTTTTTTGGTCTACCATCATCTTTGAGTTTCATTAGGACCGCATAGGTCTGGAGTATATCCTTTGACCCAACTATTCTTAAAATTTATTATGAAATAGGTGCAAAGATTGAATAGTATGTTTATTACAGCAGCATGATTTTATAGAAAATTTGATAACAGGAAATAGTCCAACAATAGACTAATTACGATATTGCCATTCAGTGAAATATCCAAGGGATAAGTAATTGTTGACGTAGTAAGATACTCATTTTCATTTGAAAAGGCCTACTTATGAATAAGTATCATATACATTGCAGTTATGTATTTATATGTATATACAAATAAGTGGCTTGAAAATAATAACTATAGTTGGTGAAATTATGGATTGTTTTGTTTTCTTTGATAGGGTTTGACATTCTCTGAAAAGTTTTAATAGCTTTATTGAGATGTAATTCACTTCTCATACAATTCATCTACTTAAAATGTGCAATTTAATAGATTTTAGTATATGCAGAGAGTAGTTGGGCCATTAGCAAAATCAATTTTAGAATATTTTTGTCACCTCAGAAAGATACCTTGTATCTATTAGCAGTTACTTCCATTTTTTCCCCATTCTTTCTCCTGCCTTAGCCTAGGCAACCACTAATTATACTTTCTTATTCTGGTCATTTCATGTAAATGGAACTATACACCATGCAATCTTTAGTGACTGACTTTTTCACTTAGCATAATGTTTTCAAGGTTCATCTCTGCTATGGGCTGTGATAATACTTCACTCCTTTTTATTGCTAGGTAATATTATATTGCTCTACCATATTTACTCATCATTTGGTAGACATTTGGGTTGTTTCCACTTGTGGCTGTTAAAAATAATGCTGCTGTGAACATGTTTTCATTCCTCTAGGAGTAGAATTCCTAGGTCAAATGATAACTTTCATGTTTAATCTTTTGAGAAGCTGCCAGACTGTTTTCAAATCAGCTGCACTGTTTTATATTTCTATCACTAATGTATGATTCCAGTTTTTCCACATATTTTACAACTTATTATCCATTGTTTTTATTACAGTCATCCAAATGGGGGATGAAATGGTATCTTATGGTTTTGACGTACATTTCCCCTAGCTTGATGATGTTGAGCATTTTTTCACGTGGGAATTTTATTTATTTATTTTTGAGATAGAGTCTCACTTTGTTGCCCTTGGTAGAGTGCTGTGGTATCATAGCTTATAGCAACCTCAGACTCTCGGGCTCAAGCGATTCTCTTGTCTCAGTCTCCTGAGTAGCTGGGACTACAGGCTCCCACCACAACACTTAGCAATTTTTTTTTTTTTTTTTAAAGAAACGAGGTCTTGCTCTTAACTCAGGTGGATCTTGAAACTATGAGCTCAAGCAGTCCACCTGCCTCAGCCTCCCAGAGTGCTAGGATTACAGGTGTGAGCCACTACACCCGGCCTTCAATTTTAACAATTTTCTATACTTAACATGAATTTAGAGTTTTAAAGCTCTTTTCAGTTAGAAGGGAATAGTTATTTAATTTTGAGTATATTAAGATATGTGAATTTATATATGACTTTTCATATGGACACAATGATTAATAAGATAACAAAGTACAGCTTGTAAAAATGAAGCTGGGAGGAAGAATAGGAAGGATTTTTTTTTTTTAAATCCTATTAGCGGCTCGGTGCCTGTGGCTTGAGCTGCTAAGGTGCCAGCCACATATATCTGAGCTGGCAGGTTCGAATCCACCCCAGGCCTGCCAAAAACAACAATGACAGCTGCAACCAAAAATAGCCGGGCATTGTGGCGGGCGCCTGTAGTCCCATCTACGTGGGAGGCAGAGGCAGGAGAATCGCTTGAGCCCAGGAGTTGGCGGTTGCTGTGAGCTGTAATGCCACGGCACTCTACCCAGAGCGACAGCTTGAGGCTCTTCCTCAAAAAACAAAACAAAACAAAAACACAACAACCTATTTAGCAGAATTCAGAATAAAAATGTATCAATTGTAGCAAAAAATGATATGTAAAATGAGGTGATATGAATAAGATCAAATGTAGTTGATCACATTCTACGAATGGATAGAATTCTATTAAAACTTTCAGATTGTATTAATAACTTTACAGTGTCTTAGTTGTGAGATAAGGCTGAACAAAATATGACCCACAGGAGGTAAATTACAGATGTGTATCGTGTCAGTTTCAGAGTTGCTTGGTGATTGGTCAGCAAGCATCTGTTTCTCAAATCATGCACAGACTTTATAATTGACTTCTGTCTTATAATATAGCCATGTGACATTTTATCAAAAGACAGAATTGTCCAACAAAGATGAAAATTTAGCAAAAACAGAATGCTAGAAGTGAATTTTAATTTAATATAAACAGAATAATAAATAGGCTAGTCAAGGTGGCTCACACGTGTAATCGTAGCACTTTGAGAGGACAAGGTAGGATGATTACTTGAGCTCAGGAGTTTGAGACCACCGTGGGCAACACACCAAGATCTTGTCTCAACAACAACAAAAAAATATCAGCTGGATGTGGTGGTGCACACCTGTAAACCTGGCTACTAAAAAGGCTAATTAGGATTACTTATGACCAGAAATTCCATGCTGCAGTGAACTGTGATCACAACACCACCGTATCCTGGACAACAAAGCAAGATTTGGCCTCAGAAAAAGTAAATAGGCTTGGTGCCTGTAGATCAGCCGCTAGGGCACCGGCCACATACACCAGAGCTGGTGGGTTCAAATCCAGCCTGGGCCTGCCAAACAACAATGACAACTACAACAAAAAAATAGCTGACGTTGTGAACTGACTACTCACCTGTAGTCCCAGCTACATGGGAGGCTGAGGCAAGAGAATCGCTTAAGCCCAAGAGTTTGAGGTTGCAGTGAGCTGTGACACCATGGCACTCTACCAGAGTCAACATAGTGAGACTCTTATCTCACAAAAAAAAAAAAGGATTATACATCTAGGAGCTTATTGATGAATTTAATAAAAGTATTTGAAATTAAATATAATTGTATTTATTTTTGTCTACCTTTTACATAGATTCATAATACAGTATTATTTAATAACATATTTGAGGTTGTTTTGCATTCATATACTCCCCCTTTCTTTATAGTGCTTTTTTAGGACCAAAGGATATATTTCCTTATTCAGAAAACAAGGAAAAATATGGCAAACCAAATAAACGAAAAGGTTTTAATGAAGGTTTATGGGAAATAGATAACAATCCAAAAGTGAAATTTTCAAGTCAACAGGTGAGTCATATTACATAAAATTTACTTTAGTATTTAGTCAATCCTGAGGGAATAATAGTATAGCTGTAGGAAAATAAGTACTAATTTAAAAGCCTTGTGAATTTCAAATTGTTCTTATTTGTGAGGTAGAATCTTGACCTTTTATGTCTAGATAAATTGATAAAATTATTACTTGAATGGTTAAACAGATCTCAGAAAACCAAAATATTACTGATTGAGAGTTTAATACATCACTAAATTTCAAGCCATCTGTAATGTACTCATAAATTCAGGTTTTTTAACTTAGAGGGAATGGGCTTAAGTTTTTATATTCTTTAATTTGTAAATCCATAGAATTGTGTTTGAATATGAACCTAACATGAGTTATATATATAACATGGTGTCCAGAACAGCATCCTTTCTGTTTTTTTTTTTTTCTGTTAGATGTTTTGTTATTTTATATGTGATGCTAAGTTTTCATAGAGTGGTTTGCCTTTACCCAATTTGTATCATTTTATCATACAATTAGAAATTTCTCTTACCATATATACTCGAGTATAAGCCGAGTTTTTTTGGCACAAAATTTGTGCCGAAAAACCCAAACTCGGCACAAATTTTGTGCTGAAAAATCTTGGCTTATACTCGAGCATATAGGTACGTTTCCTCTGTCCTACTTAGTATTGGTGTTATTTAGAAACATTTTTCTGTCTTTATTGCACTCTTAAACTATGTATATGTTCCTATGTGGATGTCCCAGAACTCTTAGAATTTAAAGTAAACAAACCAGGTATTATAATAGGAGGAAAGAACTATGAGGGGAAGTCTTCATGAAAATTTATTTCATTTCATTCATCAATAAATGTCCTCTTATTAAGACTTGTACAAAAACTGGGAAGAAATGAGTAAACCTAAAGAAGGATTTAGCAACAAACTGGAAATTCTGCAATTTTCTGCCTTTAAACTTAAAAAATTTTTTAGTTCATTACTTGGGCCATGCTTTTTCTCACCTTGGAGAACTTTTCAGATGCTGTTCAATCTGGAACATATAAATCTTTCATTGATACTCCAAGGCTGTATTAGATGATCATAAGTGCTTTCATTAGTACCCATTACTTACTTGTTATAGGACTTATCATACTATATCGCAATTGCTTCTATACTTGTTTATAACTACCATAGATTATTATATTAGTTTTGTGAACAAAGAAGTTGTATGTTACCCAGCACATATATGTGTGAGATACTAAGTATTTGTTGAATGGAAGCATGGTTTCATATTATTGCCTAGACTATGTAATGGGAGGATATATTGCTAAAGAGACAGAATTGATTGTTCTCTGAAACTAACATTTTATAATTTCTCTTGGATCATCTTTTCTGTGATTGCACTTTTATGGTAGTTTTCATCCTCCAAATCGCCCAGCATTTATCCTGTGTTCCTATCTACTCACTTAATCTCCAGGTAGTTTTTACCATATAGACTTGGAAGTTTTTATTTCATGATGAAATTTCTGCATGAATCCAAATTACTTAATGCCTTTACCGGAAGTATAAATGATTATGCTGGTTTGATGTACTGTGATTCCCAGGCTGAGACATGTCCCTAATGGCACATAAACTTGAGTTTGAGATTCGGATCAAAGTCATTAAATAAAGCTTACACATATATATTTATTTTAAATAAAGAATAAATAAATAAAAGCTTATATTCATTCATTTATTTATTCTTGCTAAGCCCATTTGTCTTAGAGTGTATAGATGAGCATCTCTCCCTAGAAAATTATAGTCTTTGAATATTATTTATGACTGTGCTATTCTAGGTCAATTAACTTGTATCATGTTGAGTATTTGTTGGTTAGAGCATCAAAATAGTATTCTTTGTAGTTGTACCTCTTATGCTGCTTCACTTGGATGCATTGAAAGCCAGGAATATGGATGGTCCCTTGTGAGACTTTGAAAGAAATGGTAACGTTTACAATTATTTTTAAATGGTATGCATTAAAAGTGTTCTATGAAGTAGAAATCAGAATACTTTTCTAACTTTTTAAAGACAAGCTTTTGATTTTTTATGAGTAGAAAGTTTTAGAGTAAAACCTCATTTTGTGGAAGTAATAAGAGTTGATTACTCACAGGCATCAACTAAACAATCAAATGCATCATCTGATGTTGAAGTTGAAGAAAAAGAAACTAGTGTTTCAAAAGAAGATACTGACCATGAAGAAAAAGCCAGCAATGAGGTATATTTTATTTCTCTTGTATTATAAAGCCATTTTGTTGCAAGGAAGAAATTATAAAATGAGTTAACCATGGCAAAATGGAATTATTTTATTTTATTTTTTTTTATTTGTGAGACAGAGTCTCATTCTGTCACACAAGATGGCCAGAAAATAATCTTTAAAATACTTAAACCCCGGGTGTAGTGGCTCACTCCTGTAATCCCAGCACTCTGGGAGGCAGAGGCATTGGGTCGCTTGAGCTCAGGAGCTTAAGCAAGAGCGAGACCAGCCTAAGCAAGAGCAAGAACCTGTCTCTACTAAAAGTAGAGAAAAAAAAAAAAAAAAGCAAAACTAGCTGGATGTGGTGGTGTGCACCTGTAGTCCCAGCTACTAGGGAGTTCTAAGACAAGAGAGGATATTGAGCCCAAAAGGTTGAGGTCGCTATGAGGTATGATGCCATGGCACTCTACCCAGGGCGACAGGGTAAGACTGTCTCAAAAAATAAAAATAAAGTACTTATAAAATAAGAAAATATTCAGGGCTTATTTTGTTGCATAAATATTAAATACACAGTATTATAGGATGGTGCTGGCCCCATGTACCAGAGGTGGCGGGTTCAAACCCAGCCCTGGCCAAAAACTACAAAAAAAAAAAAAAAAACAGTATTGTAAAATGTATGCATTTTGAAGATGCATAGATTCTTTTTTTTTTTTTTTTTTTTAATTGTGAGACAAGATCTCACTCTGTCACCCATTCTGGAAAGCAGTGACCGTTCATAGCTCCTTGCTCAAGCAGTTCTGCAGCTTAGCCTCCTGAGTAGCTGGGACTATAGGCATATACCCCACATCTGGCTGATTTTTCAAAAATTTTTTGTAGAGACCGGTTCTCAGTATATTCTCCAGGCTGGTCTCAAACTGCAGAACTCCAGCAGTCTTCTCATCTCAGCCTCTTAAAGTGCTGGGTTTACAGGCAAAATCCACTACACATGACCACAAGGATATTTTTATCTAAAGTGATTTTTATGTGCAAAACATGAGGTCCAACTCATGGGTGGGTTATTAGTATTAATATTTTTTTGAAGGAAGATATTGTGGGATAGATGTACTGGAAAAAGGCATTAGACTGGATATTTTTAAAACGTAGGAGGTTGATAAGAAAGTTTCTCTCAGTCTTATTGTAAGTTTTTCAGTTTCTTTCTTTCTCTTTCTTTCTTTCTTTCTTTCTTTCTTTTCTTTTTTTAGGATGTGACTAAAGCAATTGACATAACCCCAAAAGCTGCCAGAAGAGGGAGAAAGAGAAAGGTAATTACATTAAGAATTTCTATTTTATTTGGAGTGAGGAAAAATAGAGATCACGAAGTCTTATTTAAACTTGACCTTTTATTCTAAACTTTTTAATTTTTTAAAGAGTGAGTTACGGTATGTAGTTAGCACCACTGTGTTTCTTCGTGGAACAGCAGCAACCTTAAAATAAGTTTAATGTTAAAATAATATGTACCAGTTTTCATTCACTTAATGACTCTGTTGTTTTCTCAGTAAAATGGATAGCAGCACAGAGGATTGTTGAGTATTAAATGATTGATTTAACACATGTAGACTGTTTATAATTCTAGTACCTAAATACTGCTAAGTGCTAGATAAATGTCATTTATTATGTTGTTATTGTTACTTCATAACATTGTTGTGTGAAATGACTGTGAGTGACAGTGTAAGGCTAGATACAGAGTAGGGTTTTAATTAACATGACTTTCTCCCTCTCTCTGCAAAGTTTTATTCACACTTTCTTTCCACGTGTTTGTCTCAAACTATTGTTATATGCCAAAGATACAAAGAAAACCATAGTATTTTATGAGGAAGTATAATATAAAAATAAATAATTACAGTGGCTTTTTATCCTTTGTGGGGGTGTATGTGGGAAGAGATGTGATAACTTCAACAAGATGTTAAAAGGCAGAATTTTGTCAGATAAAGGGGAAGGGGAAAGACGTGAGGTAATTTGAATAGTATATAGAGAAGCACAGAGGACTTATCAAGCATTTTGAGTATTGCATTTCAATATTATTAGACCATAAATTTTAATGGAAATGGTTACCAAAACCTCCATTGTTGACCTGAAGAATTGGAACTTAGGGAAGTGATGGAAAGCTGTTAAATCATACAAGATTTTAGATGTCTCCTTTAAAAAAAAATATTATGAATGATGTGACTGGATTAGAGCAGTGAGACCAGTTCACTGTAAAAATTCATTCAGAATTTTAGTTCTAATTTGGCCGAGGCATGGAATTTAGCAGGGAAAAAGGTCTTTGTTCTCATTGAATTTTCCTTTATATTGAGACAAAAAGTAAGTACATAAAGCAAGAGGGTTAAAATAGGGGGTTATGACTTGGTAAAAAGGTTATGAAAAGCTTTTCTAAGGTGCTGGCAATGAGATTGGAAGGACAAAGACCTAATAGTGGGTTTTTTTAAGTAGTGTAGATGAGAGATGGGGTTTAATAGTATTCAAGGAGGGTTAAGTTGCTGGTTGGAATTTGATGGTCAGGAGAGAGGAGGAGAGCAGAATGCTTAAATGACTATTTTAGATATGGGGAGTGCTGAGGATATTGATTTGGAACTATAAAAATGGAGGAGGAGGAAGTGAGGCATCTATGAGAATTGGAGTAAAGATATACATAGTTCTGGTAACACGGGAAAAAGATAAAAGTAAAAATGCAGTCTCTGGTATAAAGAAGAGATAGTAGAAGAGGTCAGGGGAAAATGTTTACTGGGAAGAATGCGGAAACAGGAATCCTGAAGGAATATAATGGAGAAGGAGAGGTTGCTGTGTAAAATTATGGTTGAGAATGAACTCTCAATAGAAAATCCAAGGGAATATCAAGCTGAACAAGGGAAGGGAGAATTTCAAGAATGAGGAAGTGGTCATTAGTGTCCTGATTTACAGAGATTCCAGTAAGACACTTGCCAAATAGTCTCCCCAGGATTTTTCAAGGTAATAAGTTACATTCAGTTGAATGGTAAAGGCAGAAAGCAGATTAAGTATGTTGGAGAATGAAATGTTTAATGATAAAGTTACCCTATGCTTTTGAAATCTTCGAAGGAGAGTGTAGTAACTTAACAGGAATTTGCTTGCATGGTTAAGGGAAAGTGGTTAGTGAAAAAATACATGAATGCCTTTAACACTTTTTCTTTTTAAAACAAAGTAAGATCAAAGGTGTCAAAAGAGTCCATACAACTTACCTAAGAAGCATATGCTAGTTTAGAGAGAAGGGAGGGCACCTTTGAAGGAATTGACATAACAGGAAGGAGGAGATAGACTTTAATGCTGAAGGGAAGGGCTAAAAGAGGCTATAAGCCAGTGATTTCCAACCACTGTGCGGTGACACACTGATGTGCCATGAGAGGATCTTAGGTGTGCCTCAGAAATTTTTTAAAATCATTAATTATTTTGAAAGAAGTTCAAAGTTCAAAGCACAGTTAAGTGTATTCTTTTTTTTTTTTTTTTTTCTCTTTTTGATCAACAGTATAATTTTAAATGTGCCATGAAAGTTTAACTAGGTTCAGGTGTGTTACAGAGAGGTGTGTGGTGGCTCATGCTTATGATCCTAGCACTTTGGGAAGCCAAGGCAGGAGGATTGCTTGAGGCCAGGAGTTTTAGGCCAGCCTGACCAATAAACATAGCAAGACCCACGTCTCTACACAAAATAGAAAAATTAATTGGGTATGATAGCACACACACCTGTGGTCACTGCTACATAGGAGGCTGAGGTAGAGATAGGAGGCTTGAGTCTAGCAGTTAGAGGTTGCAGTCAACTGTGTTAATAGTGGCTCTAGCCCAGGCAACAGAGCAACACCCTGTCTCAAAAAAATAAATTTCTTGGGAGAGTTGGAAACGAAGGAAATTTCCTTCTACTGGCCTCCATGTCTCCTTTCTCCCAATTCAAAGCAACACTTCAAGTGTGGTGTGGTACAAGACAGGAAATGGATTGAATGTTTATGATAACAATGGGAGAGGAAGAGGGCCTGATAAGACAAGGAAAAGGATTAGTGAATGGGTTTGAAATCCCAAATGAGACTGCATAAAATGAATGCATGTTTGTACAGTTTTAGGGTTTTTTTTTTCCCCCAGCAGGATTCAGCAGCTGCGAATAATAGAACAGAGAAGGCAGAATTGAATAGTATTTGTCTGTTTGGGATTTGTGGAACAGATACAGCAAAACTAATGTGCAAAGGTCTTGAAAATGTGTTTAAATAGTTGTTCCATGAGGTTTGTGTGTGTGTCGGGAGGGCTTTAGGTTAGGTTAGATCAGGGAACGTAGTAGGGCTATAAAGTGGGTATCAATGGGGGAGAAAATGAGTCAAAAGGTTAAAAGTCTCAGTGAGATCAAGTAAAATATGGAAGAAATGAATCTGTAGTCAGGGTTTAGAACATTTGCATTTAAGATAAATATATGGGCTCAGTGTCCTTAGCACAGTGGTTATGGCGCCAGCCACATACTCTGGGGCTGGTGGGTTTGAGCCCAGCCCTGGCCAGCTAAACAACAAATGATAACTGGAACAAAAAATAGCTGGGTGTTGTGGCAGGTGCATATAGTCCTAGCTACTTGGGAGGCTGAGGCAAGAGGACCCTCTTGAGCCCAAGAGTTTGAGGTCGCTGTGACACCAAGGCACTCTGCTGAGGGTGACATGATGAGACTCTGCCTCAAAATAAATAAATAAATAAAAAGATAAATACATGCATACTTCATACAGCTTAATCTTTTCCCTGGGGAAAAATATATGTGTATGTGTATATGTATTATGTATCTTTGATTTTATTTTCATGAGGAATTATTTTGACTTGTAATTTTTCTGTAACAGTCATGAGCACGCATCCATGGTGGAGCAGATCTTTTGCTTAGCATTACATTTACTTTTTTAAGTAATACATTTTTTTCTTTGTTCCTTTTTTTTTTTTTTTTTTTTTTTTTTTTTGAGACACTGTCTCAAGGTGTCGCCCTGGGTAGAATGCAGTGGAGTCACAGCTCATAGCATAGTAGTTTTTTCAGTTGGTCCTGCGTCTCTTTGATATCATCCCATTTGATATTGCTTCCCCTCCTTTCCCCTTCCCTCGTATTTTCTCCTCCCCTCGTATTTTCCCCTCCCCTACACCCCTACACGTGCTTCCTTACTTTCTATCACTTCAGTATCCTTTAGAGTCATCTTGTGTATTTTCTTCCATAAGTACCTATGAAAGTACTTCCAGCTCTTTTATTTTCTTTGAGTACATAGAATCAGACATTTCCCAAAGATCCCTGGTTCCATTTACCAGAGAATTTTATTAGAAACAAAGACCCAGGAACTAGGTTTGTTTGTTGCTATGAGAGTGTCATTATTACTAGGCTATCACAGCTGAAAGAAAACAAGAAGATGTGTGTACACTCACCTTTGTAAATACACACACATATTACCACTTGTACCTATTTTAAGCTATACTTGACTTTAGTCAATTATTATGTGGATAATTCTAGCCTCTCACTCTTACATAAACTATAAACTCTCATCCAATAGGGATAAAACTGGCTCCCATCACTGCCATTTAGTTAGTTAGTTGTTTAATTCCAGGAGGTATGGCACTTCAGTGGTTACCCAGCTCCTGCGTACGATGATTTTGTCAATTTTGTAGTGCTCATGGGCAGTTTTGTTCATGTGTTTGTTTGTATCTTTACTCTTGTAACTTTCACTTCTTTCCAATTTTCCCTGAGTCAACACAGTTGCTTCACACATTCATAATATTTTACAATGACTTATCATTTCTTCCTTCTATCTTGAGGTTTTCCCAAACTCCTAATTCTTTTAAAAAGTATGAATCCATTGAAGTTGGCTATTTGTATTGCAAAACTATATACATTTTAAAACATTCATAGTATCATGTGGCTGCCATTATAGTATCCTACAAAATAGTGTCCACACCCTAAAAATACCCTGTGCATCACTTCTTTACCTCCTTCATTCTGCTGCTCATAGCCCTGGACTTTTTATCATCTGCGTTATTTTACCTTTTCGAAAATGTCATATAATTTCAATCCTTTTTATAATTACACTTTATCCTTTTCATTGTTTTCATTAACAATATGCATATAATATGTATTCACATTATTTTACAGCATAACTCATTTTTTATCACTGAATAACATACTATTACATTAATGTGCCACAGCTCGTTTATTGATTCATCTGTTGAAGAATCGATAAGAGATTCTAGTTTTTGTAAATTATTAATAATGTTGCTATAAAAATTTTTGAGTAGGATTTTGTGCGAACAAAATTTGGTGGTAAAGTATTTGGGTAAATGCCGAGGAGTGTTATTAAAGAAGCATGTTTTAAAACTATGTTTATGTTCATAAGAAACTGTCTTCAAAAGAGGTTGTAACCATTTCACAGCTCTGCCATAAATGAATGCGAGTAACTGTGGTTTTGTTTGCATATCAGCAATGGGTATTGTTAGGATTTCTGATTTGCTCTTTTGCAACTTCAACTCTCCACCCAACAGTAGAAAAAAAAAAATCAGTCAAGTTTATGTCATTTCATAGCAAGACTGTAATTCTTCCAGTTTTCATAAGAGGCTCCACATTTCTTTCTGAATACTCACCAGAGTCACCATTAACATCCTGATTTCCACCAACCATCTTTTCAAGAGAGTTGGGGATTTCTATCATGTGCATCTAAATCCTTCCAGCCGCCACCCATTATCCAATTCCAGCACAAAACCACTTCCCCATCTGTAAGTACATATTTATTACTCCCGATTGCTAACACCAGAATCTGCCCTAGTTTCCTAGTGGAGCTGTAACAAATTAACCCAAACCTGATTGTTTATAAAAGCAGACATTTATTCTCTAACAGTTCTGGAGATCGAAAAACTAAAATGAAGGTGTCAGTTATTTTTGGAAGATCTGAATCACCATCTGTCCAGTCCCTCTCTCTTAGATTCTCATGGCTGATAACCAGTCTTTAGGTGTGTTGGTTTTTACACTCTAATCTCTGCCTTTGTTTTTACATTGAACTCCTCTGTGTTTCAAATTTTATTTTCACTTTTCCTTTAAGTATGAATAATTGGCTATAGGTCACACCTATAATCAAGGATGATCCAATGCAATAATAGTTACTAGAGGCTGAGAAGGGTAGCAGGGATCAGGGAATAAAGTGGGGATGTTTAGTGGGTACAAAATATAGGAAGATAGTGAGAATTAACAATAGTTGTTAACACAACAATGTGAGTATAATTGACAGAACTGAGGGTATACTCTAAAATAAGTAAAACATTAGAATCAGAATGTTCCTAACACAAAGAAATAATAAATACCTGGAGTATGGTTACACAATTACCTTTATTATTACTATATATTTATATTTTTATGTTGTTCTATTTTAAAATATTAAGGGAGTATTATATATATATTTTTTAAACAGTCCTTGGCAGAGTGCCATATATCTCAGCTTATAGCAATCTCAAACTCTTAGGTTCATGTGATCCTCTTGCCTCAAGTATTTGGGACTACAGGCACCCACCACAATGACTGGCTATATTTTTTAGAGATGGAGTCTTGTTGTGGCTCAGGCTGGTCTCAAACCTATGAGCTCAGGCTGGGATTACAGGTGTGAGTCACCACGCCCAGTCAATGTTTTTGGTTATATGAATTGCTTTTGTAATGCTTGAAAAATTGCTATAAGCATGTCCATCACCCAAATACTGCCCATTTTGCATGTTGTGCAGCTCCCTGCCCTCCTCATGACTTTGTCCTGCTTGATATCCACAGACTTTTACTTTCTTCTGTGCATGTGTGTGCTCATCAATTAGTTCCAATTTAATAGTAACTGTATGTGGTGTTTTTTACCCATTATTTATATACCTCACTCAGAACAGTCTTAAGTTCCATCCAAATTATTGCCAAATGCTTTAATTCATTCTCTTTAGGTCTGAATAGTACTCCATGGTATCCTTATACCACATTTTGTTAATCTACTCATGAATTGATGGGCGCTTGAGTTGATTTCACAACTTTGCAATTGTGAACTAAGCTAAAACAAATATTCCAGTGCAAGAGTCTTTTGGGTAGGTGATTTCTTCTCCTTTGGATAAATACCCAGCAGTGAGATTGCTAGATCAAATGGTTAGCCTACTTTTAGTTCCTTGAGGAATCTCAATACCATTTTCCATAGAGGTTATACTAATTTGCAGTCTCACCAATAGTATCTTAAGTGTTCTTTTCTCTCTCCATGCAATTCAGCATCTATTGTTTTTGGACCCTTTAATAAAAGCCATTCTAATAGGCACAAGTTAAAATCTCATTGTGATTGTAATTTGTATTTCCCTGATGATCAGTGATGTTGAGCATTGTTCATACTTTTTTTGGCTATTTGTGTAATCTTCTTCTGAAAAGTTGGTTCTTAGAAAACATAAATAAAATTGATAGACCTCTTGCTAGGTTAACCAGGAATTTTAGAAATGAAAAAGGAAATATTACAACTGATACCACAGAAATACAAAATATCTTGAAATACTATGTAAATCTCTACACATATAAACTAGAAAGTGTAGAGGAAATTGACAAATTTCCTGAAAACACACAAACTCTCAAGACTCAATCAGGAACAAATAGAATTCTTAAACAGACCAATAACAAGCAACAAAATGAAGTGATTAACCAGATGGATTCACAGGCAAATTATATCAGACCTACAAACAGCTGGTACCCATGTATAACAAATTATACCATAACATTACTAGAGTGAGTTCTCCCCAATCATTCTATGAACCTAGTATCACCTTGAAACCAAAGATAGGAAAGGATTCTACCAAAACAGATTTATGTCTCTATAAAGAGACACAAAAATCTCAATAAAATGCTATCAAACTGAGTTCAACAGCACACCAAAAACAAATCCACCATGACAAAGTGGAATTAATCCCAGGGATACAAGGATGCTTCAACATATGTAAATCAATAAATGTGACTCTCCACATAAATAGAAATAAAAACAAAGACAATATGATCACCTCAATAGAAGAAAAGGCATTAGACAAAATAGAACATACCTTCATGATACAAACCCTCAATAAAGTACACATAGAAGGAGCATATCTCAACATTTAAAAGCCACATAGGATAAACTCACAGTCAACCTTACATTGAATTGGGAAAAGTTGAAAATATTCTCATTAATAATTAGGACAAAACAGGCGGTGCCTGTGGCTCTTAATAGCTCTTTAAAATACTTCAAAGGGATTAAATATCTTGCATCTTTGCTTGATTAAATATTAGCATCATTCAGACTTTTAAATCTTTGTAAATTAATTGAAAATCTACTCAAATCCTTATCTTTTAATAGCTTATTA
>CAUYPK010051193.1:0-21865 GCA_963574355.1 Loris lydekkerianus | reverse complement strand
AAATTATACTCAATTCCTTTCACCATTGCACTTACCGCAAATACTCGAGTATAAGCCGACCTGTGCATAAGCTGACCCCCTTAATTTGACCCCCCAAACTGGGAAAACTTAGTGACTCGAGTATAAGCCGAGGTGGAAAATACAGCAGCCACTGGTAAATTTCAAAAATAAAAATATATACCCAAAACAATTACAATAATTGAGGAATCAGTAGGTTAAATGCTTTCCAATATTTATTGCTAAAGAAAAACTGTAAACTAGCAACAACAACTTTAAAACTTTAAATAAAGTGCAGAAAACCGCCCCCCTCAAGCAGATGGCAGAAGACAACTGGAGACTACGTGCATTTGATTAGGTGCGCGTGCACCGAATCAAATAACCTGTATGACCCGAGTATAAGCCGAGTTCGGGTTTTTCGGCACAAATTTTGTGCCAAAAAAACTCGGCTTATACTTGAGTATGTACATATGTTATTGAGAAATTTTCATTTTGTGGAGCGTTTCAGAGTATTTCCTTCACCTACTGTTCTATCAAGTAATTTTATAGGGCCTGCTTTCATGAAGAACCAGACTCCTCCAGTTTCTTTTGTTGTTGTTCCAACAGGTGGCTCATGCTAAAATCCAGGCCTTGGAATCAAACCTGGAAAACCTGTTGACCAGAGAGACCAAAATGAAGTCTTTAATCCGGACTCTGGAACAAGATAAAATGACTTACCAAAAGATGGTGGAGCAAATCCGGAAGCTGCTGCCCGCGGACGCCCTGGCCAGTTGTGAAGTGCTTCTGCGAGATCTCAACTGCAACCCGAACAACAAAGCCAAGACAGGAAATAAGCCATAATGTAAGAGGTGCGGCCTCAGCAGAAAGTGCTTCTTAGAATACTACGGAAAGGAAGGGCCAGCCTGCCACTGGCCCGAGGCTGGACCCTGATGCTGATGGAACCACCTGTCACTGGTGCTGAGCCCCTAGTCACAGCAGGTGGACCTCACTGTCCTCAGAGATGCCAATCTTAAGCCATTGTATATATGTAGACTGTTTTTTGTTGCTGTTGCCATGTACATAAATATAAAATAGAAGAGTTCCTGCTTTCAGAAAAAAGATGAGTAGATGTATATTTAGAGCAATTTTTTTTTTTTAGTCAAAACTTCATGAAATCCACACCAAAGGGAAGTTAACGTGGAATTCCCCTTGGACACATGTGAAATCTTTTTGTCTTTATAGTGAAACAAAGCTAGAGCATCTTTGTATATTGAAATATACTTGAAAAAATGAATGTATTTTTTTTCTCCAAAGAGCAGCATGTTTCACTTAGTGGTGGAAAGGTGGAAACATTTATGTAACTTTATGTGTATCTGTCTTAAAATCCACTCACATTGTCTATATGAGAAAAATGACTGATTGCTAGTCATGCTCCTATGGGTTTTTCATGAAGGTGGGGGGCCTTCCCTGGCCTGCTTTGTGCCAACTAGCATGTCGCATCTACGTGCATTTTGAGTCTGGTTAGATATGACTTTAGACTCACGTAAGAAGACAGCAGGACGTGGCGGCGACATCTGCCCAGCTCAAGGTAAAAGAGAATGTTGCTAATTTTCTAGCAAACCCGACCAGTATTTTTACTCAAACCAAAAATATCATGCCTCAAAAGTTTAATTTAGGACCTAAATTATGTAGGTTCGCTTTCTACCTTCTATATGACTCCTACGGTTGTCCACAAAATCCCCTTCACTTGGTGCCACAGCAACAAATGATAAGGATTTGCCATTTCCCCACCAAATTGTGAGAGCTGGTCATCCTCTACCTTAAATTTAATGTAAGAAAATGCAATTATGATCGATTTTCCAAAGATGACAAGCTGTATTGAGCTACTTTTGTTTCCTCTTTTCCTCCTCCTCCCCTCCCCCTCCCCTCCCTCTCCCCTCCCCATCCCCTCCCCCTCCCCTCCCTCTCCCCTCCTCCTCCTCCTTCCTTGCCAATTGACAGAATCCAATGAGCTATTAGTCATCTTCCACTTTCTCGTGAAAATTTTTGAAAACTGAAAGGTTTAGGAGGAAACTGTTGAAATCCACTAGAACAGTCAGGGAAAGTGGCACCAGCTCAATTAAAACCTGCAATTCTGCGTTTGGACACTCTCCTTCCTCAGCCTCCAGATAGCTTGTTAGAGGACATTTGCCCACACTGGATGTCTGGAAGGAAGGTAACGTTCAAAGTACGCATGAAGTTCTCTATCTTAGAGATGAGTCTCTCTATGATAGTGTCTCTGAAAATTGATGCATTTTTGCCTTTCCAAACAGTTATTTATCATCACTGCTGTCTGCAGGGCTTGTGTTCTCACAGATGGATTATCTGGAGTAACATTCTTCAAAGGGAGTTTGTTATACACAATCTAAAATTCATTATAGAGTCAGAGAGTAAAGCTCTAAAGGTTTCAGAAAACCTTGCTGAACAGATAATAAACATCTGAACCCCCTGCACCCGTCACCCAGTGTGAGTAACTCCTTACAGATCATACTGACCTTAATAGATCAGCGTGCCTTTGAATCCAGGCAGTTATTTAAAGACAATAAATCTTATTAGTAAAATGAATGTAACTTCCAGGTTCTGGAAAATGCTGATTCTGGGTACTCCATTCAGTTGGGAGCCTCCAATTGATTTATTCCTTGGATTTCCTGAACATTTTTCTGTAGGTTATTTTCCCCCCCTACCAGGTATATGATAAATATCTTTTTACTGTCTGGTGATGAGAATTACCTTATGGGTGTGATACACAGGTGGCAGCCAAGGCACTTTAAGTTGGGTAAAGAAACCACCTTTTTCTTTCTGTTACTCACCTTAAAGTAAACTTTATTCTGGATGTTTAGAATCAACATTATGAATTGCATTATAGTGTTCAGAGATTAACGTGTCTTGGATACACTATTTTCTTTTGAAAACAGTTTTTTTTTTTTTCATTTGTGATTTTTTTTTTTTTTAAATGTTGCACTAGTTAAGCTTCATGCATTGTTACATCTTCATCGGGTGAATGTAATGTCTAGTTCATTTCCAATAAATCCGTTGCTGCAGTTTGCTTGGCTTATTGGTTTTACTTTTGTTACTTTTGGGCAGAGAAGATGCTCTTGGTTAGAGTCCTTTCACAAGATCTGCCTGGTGGGTTGGATTGTTACTACCCAAGATCACTACACTAATAATTCTGCCTGACAGAATCCAAGACAACAAAGATGATAAAAGAGACATTCAGGAAAGCACATTGTCACCAGTTCTCAATCTCTTTCCCAGTGGAGACTTTTGATGACGACTATGGAAAAGAAGAGCACTCACAATGATAGATTTGCATTCTCCCCCTTTATATTTTCTGGGTGCCTTTACAGATCTGAAGGGAGAGAAAGTGGATAAGGAACCACCAAGTTTTTCAGATGGATTTGCTCCCAAATGATTAAGAATTAAGGGTATCTACTGATGGTCATATTGTGAATGAATGTGAGTCATTACTAAAGTTTTGAGATTAACAAAATTCAAGAAATATACAATCTGTGTGGACAGAAAGGAAGTCCTCTCCGTAACACAGATAAGCCAAACAAGGTAAAACCTGCATGGGTGAATCAGAACGCTGTCTACTGTTTCTTGGAAGTGGAATAATAGACCATAACACGTCTGTCTCAAAACTTAGATGGTGACCTACATGCCAGTATAGTACAGGTATAATTGCAGGGTATAGTGGGACATGAGTTCCTGACAAACAAGGACTTTTATCAAGGTCTTTGTAGGCCATGGTAGGAGTCTGACTTCTGCCACCAGGGGGAGCCATTAGTGGACAGTAACAGATTTTCTCCAGTCAATTTTATACATTTGGACAAAAACTAGGGAGTAGGAAACTATAATTAGGTGAATACAATAAAAATCCAGGTTAAAAAAAAAAAAGTACAAGCCTGTTCTAGGACTGCGCCCTTTGGAAAGGTTGGCTTGACTTGTCTTTGATATGAAGCACCAAAACCTGACAGTCTGTTTGCAAAATATTTGCACATTTTTCCCCCCATGAACTGCCTTCATTCATCTATGTTCTTGTTGTAGCGCAGGGATTTTCCAACATTTTTTTTTTTTAAATCTCACAACACACTTGAACCTATAGTTAAACTTCCACAACATACTTACATTATGTTTATTAAAAAAAAAAAAAAAAAAAAGAGTAAAGGCTCAGTGCTTGTAGATCAAGTGGCTAAGGCTCCAGCCACATACACTGGAGCTGGCAGGTTTGAATCGGCTGGGGCCCGCCAAACAACATTGACAACTATAATCAAAAAATAGCCGAGCGTTGTGGTGGGTGCCTGTGGTCCCAGCTACTTGGGAGGCTGAGGCAAGAGGATCACTTGTGTCCATGAGTTTGAGGTTGCTGTGAACAATGATGCCAAGGCACTCAACCCAGGGCAACAGCTTGAGACTCTGTCTCAAAAAAAAAGATAAGTAAAAAAAAAGAAAATACTGTGCTTTGAACATATCTTGAAAGTAATTTAATTAATGGTCTTTAAAAATTTTTGCAGCATGCCTAAGATCCTCTCCTCACCCCATGTGCCATGCATTGAAAATGGCTACTGTATTGGGTGACTGGAGGCCATTCTCCATTTCTGGGGACAAGCTCCTAAACCACAGATAACTGAGCTACTTAGTTTTTGTTTCTCTGGGTGAGAAGTGCAAGCTCAGAGTGGGGCTGAATGACTCAGTCGAAGAGAGGGGAAAGAACTAGAATTAAGAGGGCATTTGCTGTAAGTATAGGAAAAAAGCAATAGAAAAGATGTTAAGTGGGGATTAGGGAAGCAAAATGCTGTTTTTCCTCCAATTTACCTGCAATGTTCAATACATCTCCAATCTGGGTGCTCCATGCTGTAGCAACAGATCTCTTTTGATACAAGTGCTATTGCAAGGTGAACACAGCATCAGAGGACGAGCCTGCCAAAGGAAGCTTGTCCCAACACGGGCTCATCCCTGAACCCTATTGTCCCTTGCTCTTAGTGCAACTCCCCTAGGGCAAAGGGGCCTTCCTAAAACATAAATCTCATCAACTCTATGCTCAGCCTAAAATCTTTCAAAGGCTTTTCCTTCTGCCTAGGATCAAGTCCATCCTCTAAAATGACACATTCAGCCTTTGATGAGCGGGTCCCTGATGACCTATCTAGCTTGATTTCTCATCCTGTGCCCCAGTCAAATGCCTACATTCCATCTCATTTAATTTTTGCTTTGCACAGGCTGCTCCCTCTCTGGAGGTCTGTACTGCCCCTTCCTGCCTCTGTCTGACTCACTCCTGCAGGACACCCTTGGGTGTCTGTGGTGGGAGGAACAGCCACACCCAGCACTACAGCCCAAGGATCTGTCGTAGGTCATCTGACCAGCCCCCAGATGAGATTATGCATACTTTAAAAAAAGGTAACTTCATCATACCAGGTTTTGAAGAGGTAAATATGGTTTTATTCAGCATTGTATATTTCTTGATGGCCTGCCAGATATTGGGGCATTACCAGTATTGGGGTATTACCAGATATTGGGGTCTCAAAAATCTCTCTCCAACTCTCAAGTCAGTTCTTGTCTGATAAATGTACCATTTTTTTGAAAAAGTGACAAATTCACTGTTTTTATGAAAAAAATCAGAATTTACACTTTGCAAATTCTAAAAGCATCCTAGTGCTCTGCCCTTCATTGTAAACATACCCAGACATTGCCAAAAAAAGTATACATATTCTCAGAAAGGAAAAAATATATTAAAATTGTAATACTCAATATATACCAATAACAAAAGATGAATACATGGGTTATTACAAAAGTTTTGAGAGACACAAAAATAAAAAATAAATAAAACCCATATGGAAAGAAACAAACAGAACTCCCCCAGCAACACTGATAAAGCCCAACAAGTTCAAACTTGCACGAGTGAATCAGAAAGGATGCTGTTTCTTGGAAGAGAAATAATGGACCATAACACAGCTTGTCTCAAAACTTTTGTAGTGACCTACAGATCACATTGGGTACCTCTCGTAATTGCAGAAGTCAAACATGACTTGAGCATTACAAATTTAATACAGTATTTTCCTTTCTTAAAACATGTATGCATTTTTGTACCATATGTATATTAGATGCTGTGTACTATGTACAAGTTATTTAATATGTCATATGCGGTATAATATACCATATCTTACACTCCACATTAAATATATTGGGATACAGGATATGAATAATTCAGGAATATCATTTATATATCATGCAGATGATGCCCCCTAGAGTTGTATAATGTAACAGCTGATAAAATACATATTCTATGTATATACAATATTGAGAGCTGAGACCAGGTATCCTACACAGATTATGGTCTATACTAATATCATCTTAACTATTCCACTGTCTACATTGCATAATTTTGTAATTCCAGGAGACTCCCATCCTGTATTGTTCATTACAAGAACTTCCTAAAAGACTCATGACCTTTTCAATGGAAAGTGTATATGCCAAGACTCTTTGAATCCCTCACCTTGAAATTTTCACTTGCTCTTTCCACCCATCTAAAAGTATTATATTCATGGTATTTTCCCCATCTTAATCAAGCACCACATCAACTATTCACCTTAAACCAAACTTCCTGCTCTGAGACACAACCAAAGCTCTTAGAGTAGGCATTCTAGCCAACTGTGATAGGCAATACACTCAGTCCTACCTTAAAATGAGTTGTGTTGGTGATATTTAAGAGCCACTCAGCATTCGGCAATACCTATAATATCTGTTCCGCACATGTATGCTTTTATAACAAACAGTTGCTTTCCCTTATCAAAAGGAGATATGCTGCAAGACCCTCAGGGCATGCCTGCAACCTCAAATCATCCCCAATCTGATTGCCTTCCATTGGAACACGTTTCTGGTCCACACACAAATATTGCGCCTTTTCCTTCTTAACTAAGCCCTTATCATCTAGTACGGCTGTAACTTTTGCAGTTGGGGGTGTATGAATTTCTTTTTCCTTCTCAATTTCACAGATAGAAGATTCCTTCTTACTGTACATCTTAGCGACCTCAGCAAACAATTTTTTTTCTTTCCTCCTTATTAAGTCAAGAACTTTAACTCTTTCACTTAGAGGTAGAACTTGACTGATTGTCTTTGGCATTTCCAAATTGCCAGCATCACAACTGTCATGCTCTGGGGTCATTATTAACTCAAGTAAGGGTGAGTTCAGTAGAAACACTGTGCTGGCTGGACAGTTGATCTGATAACTCAGATGGCCGAGGGGCCCCTGGGTTGGGAATGTAGACAGTGTGGAGACGCTGGAAATACGGAGAGTTCGTGTGTAGGCGAAGCAGAGCGGAATGGTGTGAGAGTTCATCACACTGCTAAGACTGGTATATGATTTAAAACATACAATTGTTTATATATAGAATTTTCCATTTAATATTTTTAGACTTCAGTTGACCACGGATAACTGAAACCCCAGAAAATAAAACCACAAATAAAGGTGACGATAATACATGCTGCTTTTTTCCCATTTTCCTTCTTTCTTTGTTTATCTTATACTTACTTTGCATTTTCTCTCTTCAGTCTGCTTTTCCTGAAGACATATCTATCCATATTTCTCAGTAATTCCCATCATTTCCTATCAAATTGGGGGCTCCTAGGCATTGAGTTAGTATTGACCAATGACATAATGCAGAAAAAACTGGGTTTGAACTAAATACAGTATTTTATTTACTATCATGTGGATAAGGTATATAATAATTATTAATACTTGGGCACTACAATTCAATATCCTCCAAAACCACATAACTAAGGGAAATATGAGACTCTTTAAAATGAAATTAACAATTTTTGGTCTCACTGTAAGGTCGGTTCAGACAGAATACCTCCTGAATCTGAAAGCTTTGACTATGATCTAACTGAATATATCTGCAGATCTAAAGAAAGATTATGGTAATCAGAAAAGGATTGATCAGTCTTAGAAAGATAGAAGAGAGAAAATCAGGCAGTTTTGGCAGATTCAGCTGGAGGTATCCTTAGCCAAGAACCCTTGTTGGCAAAGTTATTCTTATGGTTACAAGGAATATACCAATATGGAGAGTCCTGGCCTTCTATCTCCTGTAACGCGTCTCTCCCCATTGTGAGACTGATGTGTCATCTGTGTCGACAGGTGTCCTAAACATTCACCTCATTGTAACACCCTCCCCTACCCCCCCACCCCCCCTCACCCCCCCACCCCCGGTTTCAATTGTAGCCCTCAGAGCAGTGATCCACTGGACACTTTAACTTTTCTTTCTCATAGGGAGAGGTTAAACTGGTTACCAAACTGCAAATATTCAAGTCTATACGACAGTTCTGTTTTGTATATAAATTAAAAACTGGGATTCCAAATTTTTGAAATCACAGTAACTATACACAACATAAAATCTACCATCTTAACCATTTTTAAGGGCACACTTCAGTGGCACGAACTACATTGACATTGTTGGGTAACCTTAACCAGTGTCATACCCAGAACTCTTTCCATCTTGCAAAATCTCTTTTCATCTCTATACCCATTAAACATTAACTCTCCATTCACCCCCTTTCCCTACCCCTGGAAACCACCATTCATTCTGCTTTTTGTCTCTATGAATTTGAGTACTCCGGTTACCCCAGACAAGTAGCATCGTACAGTGTTTGTCTCCGCGACAAATTAGTGACTGGTTTGTCTTACCTGGCATATCTTCAAGGTTCATCCACATTGTATCATGTGTTAGAATTTCTTTCTTTTTAAGGCTAAATAACATTTCACTGTACGCATCAATATCACATTTTGTTTTTGCATTCCTCTTTACTCGGACACGGGCAGCTTCCACCTCTTTGTTACTGTGAATAATGTTGCAACAAATACGAGTGTACAAATACTTTAGTCTCTGGAGCTTAGTTTTTATAAATCCATCTATGAAGAATGAATCTGTGTGCTGATGAATTCAAATTGCTGAGCCTTCCAAGGCCCAGCCTGGAAAAACTCACCAGGGTAGATGACATTTTGAGGTGATTTATTGTTATTATTATTACATGGAAAGAACCCTAGAATGTACAAGTCTGATGTTGGGCAAATTGGTTTTCTTAATAATAGCGCTGCTTTTGCAAATACAGGAGAAAATTATTTTTTCTAAGAGCTATTCAAGTGTTGCTAACATTCAAGATTCTTTTGTAAAGTAAAATCCTTATGTAGTCTGATGTTGTTTGCCTTCTCAAATGGAATTAATTTGCAAATTCACAGATGTTATTCTCAAAAGAACATGCTATAATTCAGAAAGAATCATTTAAAATACATGTTAAAATACATCCTCCTTCTGAGGTAGCTCAGAAATGAGATATCTCAAAATAAAGTGAGGGCATTTCCTGTGTTAACTTTTACCAACTTGGGCATTTTCAATTTTTTAAAATACATTGATGTTCTATTTTGTCTAGCAAACAATTAGTCTGTTCCAGTCC
Organism: Loris lydekkerianus; assembly: GCA_963574355.1. NCBI lineage: Eukaryota > Metazoa > Chordata > Mammalia > Primates > Lorisidae > Loris > Loris lydekkerianus. The sequence goes on along the minus strand of CAUYPK010051193.1, from coordinate 12,406 downwards.
TCCCTGCTCCCTAATTTAGCTTTTGTGTATTAAATTGGGTACTTACAGAGAGAAATCACTGTTCTCTGTTTAATAAGTCTATTAAAGTGTGTGTAATTAGAGCATGTGTAATGAGTCTTTTAATACTACTTATATTTAAAATCACAGGGCAAAGCAGAAAGGGAGGTACCAGAGACTTGCATAAGTTAATATGTTTAATTTTCTTTCCATTTCTCTTGAAGCTAAACTTATTATTAGTTATTCATGCCCTTGCATAAACTGTCCCCCTCATTCAGAGAATCAAAAGAATACACTTCCCATTTTCTATCAAAGGATTACAAAACATAATATGAGTGCAAATTTGGAAAATAGACTCGATTACAATTGTATTTTGTCCATTCCTCTGCTATTCCAGAGCCTGGAGGAAGTGGATAGAAGAGTTATTAAGAGGAGGGTCCTCTGCCTGGAAGGCACTGTTGCCATTAAAACACCACTCTCTGTGAGGTGGTGCTAATCCTTTGTCTGAAGAATTGTGTGAAGGAATAACAGCCATGCACTGTTTCACTGTGCAGGTTAAGTTTTCCTGTGACTGGCGAAGTCAGACAGCATGAATAAACTCTCATGCCTTTGTAAGTATTTTATTGAGTTGGTTTATCATAAGCCCTGTCAGGGTTCGCTGCAGACCCCGACCTGGGTTGGGAGTTGACAGAGGAAATGACGCTGGGGAAATCAGGATTCTCTACACCAGCTTAAGTCATACAGTCTGAGAACGCCTGAAAAAACGCACACGGAGGGAAGATTGGGACACTTGATCTCTAACACAAAGTGTATATGCAAAATGCAAAGGTGCCCAAAGATAGAGTTAAAAGAAACGCAAGTCCTCAGGAACACTGGATAGAGAAAAGGCTGGGTAAACAGGAACATAGAGTAGGGGGTTGTTAACAAAATGCCTACAGCTATTTAGAAAGGAGGAGGGGAAAGCCAGTTGCATCCCAGTAGGGCAAACAAGCCAGGCTCCCTAACTAACTACAGATCAGGAATTCAAGGATTTAGCTTTGCTAAAGGGCTCAGTTCTGGCCCTACCTATTGACTTTTGGTGCACAGGGATAGTGAGGACTTTTATCATCTGGTCATGATGAGCCCTCAGGGATGGCATGTCTGCTAGCCTTCCTCTCTATTGAGGTGTGCCCCCCCCCCAATCAATCTACCTCCCACAAAGCCCAAACTTATTTGTGTACGTGCTAAGTTACATGGAACAACTGGTTCCACCCATTGGAGTTTTGGATCTATAACCACGTGAGTTGTTGGTAGCATTTTGGGACCTTGCTTCAAATGGCTCTGTAGCAAGGATAATTGTATTACCTCAGACTTACCCAAAATTGACTCCTGGAGAATGCCTACTGGTGCTAAAAGGTGATCAGGGTCTACGGCCAAATAAGGTTGGAAAATATGGATTAAGCTACATAAGCTCCTATCCTGCTGTATGTTTTGGTTAGAATCAAGTCTCTAAGGTGACTGCAGGTACATTGAAATGGCTTAAAACTAAGAGAGAATGCAAATAAGAGAATGCAAGTGTTTCTTGTTTGTGCCTTCAGTGGTCACATCAGGTAAACATTTTAAAGCTGTGCTTTCTACCCTGGACGGCTTCTTACTCCAACCCCAGCCTCTTCATCACATACTGTGCTGTTGAAAATAATCAGCGACCACGAAAAATCTGCAAATACACTCTGTCCCTAATCCCAAACCACAGAAACAGAAGAAATCCATGAGTCATAAATACAACTTTGTTAAATACAGTTTCAAATTATGTAATGTTTCTAGTCTGTCCGATATCTAGACAGGGCTTCCCTGGCCGTGACTGACTCCTTGCAGCACTGGGCTGCTATGCGTCAGGGAGAAAACAGAAGGATGAGCCGAGCATTGAACCTACTTATTTTCAAGTAGAACATGAAAATAAGAAAATGATCATTGCTGAGGTTATCCAAGAACATCATCTTGCAAAGCTTTCTGTTTAGCCAGTCTGGCTTCCTAAAATGGCATCAATTCATTAGTTCTAACTGATATGAAAGTGGAAGGCGTGAAGAAAGTTTCTGACATAGTATCAATAACAATAATAACCAACCATAGTTTACTATCACTTTTGGATAACTTACTAGAATGATACATTTGTACATGAACTATCTTATTTAATTTGGGGGATAATTCTATGAAATACAGTATACTTTTGTCCTCACTTTATAAATGAGAACATTTAAATGACACAGCTAGTAAGTGAGGTTGGCTGGGTCTTGAATGTTGCATGATCTGACTGCAAACTTGTTTCTTACATTGACTTTGCCATGCCCCTGTAGACGTCCTGGGAAAGCAAGTTAGCAGCAGCTTTACCTACCAGCAGTTCTCAACCTGTGGGTCACCCATTTGTAACAATGAAAATACATTGCTGCATTAGGAAGGCTGAGAACCACATCATCTTCAAGTCCCGGAAAGTCTTACAACGTGTGTGTTTCCATTTATTCAAGAGTGCATTTCCTATTGTTTCTACTGAGATAAGCAATTTAGGAAAGAGAAAGGGGGAAATGTTTAAAGATTAGAAGACTCAGAAGTGTGGGGGATGAATGAAGAGAGGAGAAAGAAACATCTAGTTAGAATTCTTCTGGTCCTTAAATAAAGCCAGAAAGAGGCCTTACACTCCTGTTGATTTCTTACTGGATTTCCATATCTAAACTAATATATAGCATTTAATTTGTTCCTTGTTGCCCAGGCACAATGTATTAGGAAATTTTCAATTTCTATTTCAATAGATTTATACTAAAGACTAAGGAAATCCCTGGATGGGATTCAAATTCATATCCTCCAAGCACCACCTACAAGTCCACACATCAGACCAGTCTGGGGGCCTTGGGGCAGTAAATAAGGGGAGATGTCTCGATGGTCTCCAGCTCAGCGCCTCATCTCTTTCTCTAGGCTTACATTCAGCTCCTACTGGAAAAGATGATCATTGTAGGAAAGGAACTGGAGCTATCACATGTTGTGGTCTAATGGGCTGAGGGAGGAACAATGTCATCACGCAAACATTTTGAGTATGTCTGCTCATGATGGACCACAAATCAGGTTTGTCTGTCATGATTTCAGGGGTTTCTGACTAAAGGAAACCTGTGTGACTTGATTGAACTCTAATCTATTTAGGGAGGAGTTTCTAGGGACAGGCAAGTGGTATGATAGAAAACTTTTTGTTTTACTTTGAGAAGCAACATGGGGAAAGGAAGGACAGGGTAGATTGAAATTAAGGATTCCTGACGTTAGACCTATGCTTAGCATTGCACTGAATTGTTGGCTGGATGAATGACTTGGTGAGTAGATAGAAGAAATCTTAACATTTTGTAGCAATACTATTTGATAAAGTAATTGTCTTAGTTTGTTTTCTGTTGCTATAACAGGATACCATACACTGGGTGGTTTATGAAGAAAATACATTTTATTTCTTACAGTTCTGGAGGCTAGGACGTTCAAGAGCATGGTGCCTGCAACTGCTGAGGGTCTTCTTGCTGCGTTATAACAGGACAGAGGGCATCACACAGTGGAAGGGGGGAAGAGCAAGCCGGCCAGCTCACATCTCTATTCCTCATGTTAGAAAGCCACCAGTCCCAGCATGGGGGTCCTCACTGATGACCTTAGCTAATCATAATTATCTTCCTACGGCCCCATCTCTGAACAACATGTGAATTTTATGATACACATTCAAACCATAGTAGCAATTAAGCAGCATCATGTAGGAGACACCTGAAAAGTAACAACTTGGTAATAAGGGAATGGGGATGGGATTGGTCTCTCATTAAAAGGCACGAGAGCACTTAAGAGCACAAGATGAGAACACTGACATTATTGCATAGCAGTCTCCACACCGTGCTGTATCACTTCTATAAAGAGCCCCAGGAGAAGCTAGTCGAGACTCCTCCTCCTACTAAGACTGACTGCTGCACCTTTGAGGCGCTCAAGCCCCTCTGACCCGACCGAGATAACAGGCTCCACCTGATGGGAGCCTTACCAGAGAGAGACAATGGGCTCCCCAGCACGTAGGGGCAGCCATTCCTAGAGCCAGCATGTAGCATGTACAGCAGCCCACGTCCTGACAGTTTCTTGGGTTGGGCCAGTGGCCTGGCACGGTGCCAGCCCCATATGCCGGAGGTGGCGGGTTCAAACCCAGCCCCAGCCAAAAACTGCAAAGAAAAAAAAATTAGAGCTATTTGCCCCTGCTTGGAATGATCTAAGACTTACTAGTATACAGGTTTCCTTTTTATTGGGAGAATACAAGGTGGAAAATGACTCATCATGGATATAACTTCTATGTTACTATCACTTACATGAAAAACATTTCAAACATTTTATAGCTATGTTTGGTTCTCTGCTACTTGCTTTCTCAGCTCAGAGTTGCATGACCTCCTTCGATTTGGGAGAATTTACTTTATTAGATTAACACATGTATTGTACGATGTAAGATTAACATCTATAGAATTCAACTGGAGAGACAGTACTTCTTTTGTATTAATAATTTCATTGTCAGAACTTTGAATAGGAGGAATAATCAGTCACCCGCAAAGTGTGATTTGAAGGGTGCTGACTAATCTCAGGCATGTCTGAGATTTACATTGTTTAATTCAATTAAATTTATATGACATTTTACTGAGTACCTGATGTGCATGCTGTTCTAGGAAAGAGAGGCACAAAGGGTAGATTTGGATCTCAAATTACTGGCACCTACGGTTTCTAAATGTAAGTCTTATATATTCTTTCCTTGAATTCTGTTTCTTGAATTCCTTGAATTTCCTTTAAGAACCCTGTTTATCCCAAGTTCTTTTTCTTTTTTTTTAGACAAATCCGGCCTTGTCTCCCAGGCTGGAAGGCAGTGGAGTCATCATAGCCCACTGCAGCCTCAAACTCTCTGGACTCAAGTGATCCTCCTGCCTCAACCTTCCGAGTAGCTGAGACTACAGGTATGGACCATCATGTTCAGCTATTTTTTTTTGGTAGAGACAAATGGATGGATGTCATAGGATAGCAAGTTAACCTATGTTAACCAGGCTAGTCTTGAATTCATGACCTCAAGCAATCCTCTCACCTCAGCCCCCCCAAGCCAACAATTCAGTGCAATGCTAAGCATAGGTCTAACGTCAGGGATGGAAAAGAGCATGGTAGGCTCAAAGATGCTTTGGGCAGGACAAGTCTGAGTTAATAAACATCTTCCCACCAACCATGGCTAGCCCCGAGTAAGTTTTATTGGCGTGAAGCACTCCTTATGAATCTATGTATTTCTGGCTGTTCTGAGAAAGCTAGGTGTTTGGATCCACAGTGAGGAAGACCACTGACAATAATGGGATGTCCCTCCTAAGACTATGTCTCAGAGGAGTCATCTAGAAGGGACCAGAAGGATGGCAGCCAAAAGGGTCTGCCAGTCCATTTAGCTGGTGATTACCAACTGGTAATTGCCCTTTATCTCAGCACCAGAGATTTGTACTTGACTTCAAATATGGAAATCTCAAGACATACATTAGGAGTGTGACTGTTAAGAATGTAATTAAAACATTCCAGTTCTGTTGGGTTTAGCCTATAAACTGTGACTATTGAAGTTCTTATACTATAATCTGCCAGTTCCCTCTGGAGGGTTCAGTTATCAATCAGCCTGATGATTTAGGGATTATTTTTCATGAATGTATCTGAGGCACAAATGGTAAAATATAATCTTGAAACAAGTTTGCATCTAGATTTTAAAAAATTAATGAGTTTTCATATTTATACAAGGTAGAGATTTATTTAATCGTTTTGTTCTACAGAGTGTTACTACTGAGTTCTCCACTAGATGACACTATTGTTTCAATTTAATTACATTGATCTTTGCTTTCTGCTTGAAGGGATGTCAGAGGATAGCAAGTCTACTTGATGAAATTATGTAGTTCCCTATTCTGCTTCCAGGTAAAATAGCTCCAATATAAAAATAGCTTATTTATAAATGCCTTAGGGAAAGTATTTAAGTGTCCCTTGGTAACATCCCTAACACCTAATTCTTTTTAGTGCAGGAAATTGTTTTATATCAAATCTATACTTTTAATACTACTATTGAAACACATTTCTTGTTACTCTGTTCTCAGGAAGATGAAGAGAAATACATAATCTTCATATATATATATATTTGCACATATAATGTTATATTATAACGTTATAACATCTTTAAAATACAGAAGAGCATTGTTCTTCAACAAAAATACATTGTTTTTCATCTGTCTTTCCACAAGGCAGAAATAGTATGATTTCCTTTAACTTTTCATCACATTTCATCGCCAGTCATTCTGCCTAAGTTTTGATGATTTTTGGTGAGATATAGATTCTACATGGACTCCAAAATACTCCAAGGACTTTGAATTTGTTCAAGCCTAATTCACTGAGTTTACCAAAGTTTCAGCAATGTGACCTAATGACAATTTCATGGGCTCATATAAACACAGAGAATGAAGCTCATAATCTTCAGGTCTTCATCTTCAGTCTGATGTTGATGAGAGAGGTTACATGGGAAGATGTTTATTAACTCAGACTTGTCCTGCCCAAAGCATCTTTGAGCCTACCATGCTCTTTTCCATTCTTCGACCTTGGTACTTATTCCCTGTATCTGGGGTGCTCAAAATTTTTCCACCCTCTGCTCTTCCCACTTATACAGATTTTACACATCTTCAACCTCAGGTTAAACACCACTGTGAGCAGTTCCATGAACAAATTTCAATGATCCCTATTTATTATTTATAATCCTTGCTCTCTCATGTTTTAGATTCTCAGGCCAATATCAGATCCCTGTAACTTTTAACTAGTTACTTGACATTTTGGAGTTGTTTCCCAGAAATGGCAGAATTTCTGCAAGACAAAGGAGGTGAGATTCCAAAGGCCCCTGTGCAGACTTCCTGGCTCCAGGACTCACCATCCCTCCCAGATTGTAGCCCTTAGTTCAAAGCTCCCACTTTCTCTTATCAGGAAGAGGAATTTCTCTCAGCTGATGTCAATTATAATAGAACCCTTTGTTCCCTGGCCATACTCATCATCTAAATCATTGGATGTGTGATGAGCAATGTGAACCCCCTTTGAGTTCAGTAATACCATTTTCTCAGGCGCTTCCCTGTGCCAGCACCATCTGATGCCCTGCACACCAGGTCAGGTACCCAGTGTCGTCTCCTCCTTATCTTTTTGCACATATGTAGCAACTTAATTATTTGTATATGTCTAATGCCTTCCCCAACTCCCATAAGACTTTATTAAGTTAGGGATGAGGTCTATTTTATTCCACTACAAATTCCTGGCACTTTGCTAGGGATGTAGTTGGCACATAGGCACTCAGCACATGCTTTTAACTGACTTCTAGATGAATTCCTGACTTCGTTGCATCCTTTTCTTTTCTGGAGAGATAATGATTCTTAGCAGGATAGTTCTCAGGAATCAGGAGTTAGACAGGAATCTGACTCATTCAAAAATCCGGGACATATATGGAGAGGGAGAGAGCTATAAACACCTATCTGGGAAAGGAGGTCAGACCAGACTTTGGACTTGGAACTAGGGGAAATTCAAACTATTGATGGGCGTTTGAAGAAGGCAATGATATGGTCAGTTGGTCACAGTTTACCATAAATATTGTCTTGTTCATGAAGACAAAGGCCATTTGTGCTGATAATCATAGCAGTAATCATGACATTGAGCCCACTCTTTCTTTGTAATTTTATTTCTAGATGAGATTTTGTGACTTTTAAGGTTATTTTTACCCTGCTTTAGAAGGTAGTCACATAAATGAGCATGATGACATATGATGTGAATAATCACAACATAACGTCCAACATTTGTTGACCTTTACTGTGTGACGAGCAGTGGTCTGATCACTTCATAAGCGTTACATCAGTGATCAAATTTGAGCACGTGTAAGAATCACCTTGGTTGGCTTCTTGTTAAATACTGCTAGGCCCCGTCTTAGAGTTTCTGATTCCTCAGGGGTAATCAGAATCAGGGGTGTCTGGGGCCCAATAACTTGTGTGTTTCTGACAACATCATAGGTAATGCTGATGCTGCTAGCTCAGGGAACACAACTTGAGAACCTGTATCATTTCATTATTGAGACAACGGTAAATGATAAGTACTATTATTTTCTCTTTATAGATAAAAAAACCCCTAATGCTTAGGTTAAATAAGTTGTTTAGAATCACATAACAAATAATTGGCAGCACTGTCAAATCCAGATTCATCTCACTCAAAAGTTGATCTTCACCCCGAAAGCAAACCTTCTCAAACTTTGTGCGAATTGGAAGCGATGGGGTGGTGGAGGCTGGTTAAAAGGTCAGCCTCCTGAGTTCTCTCCCTGTCTAATGAATCGGATCTTCCACGGTGGGATGGGCTGTTTGTTATTTGACAAGCTTCTCAGGGGATTTTAATGCCCAGCAATTTAGAGAAACACTGCATTTGGCAGGATACTGTAATCTCTTGGGAGTTAAAAAATTACTGACATCTGGTTCCACTCGCAGATCATCTGGTTTATGTGAACTAGGGCATGGCTTGAGAACCAGGAGATTTTATGCTCCTCAGGTGATTCTAATGTGCAGCTTGGGAAGTGTAAGAATCACTGCACTGAGGTTCTGTCTCTTGCATTTTTCTCGAAATACTTGAAAATGAATTTATTATGCAAAAGAGAGAATAAAGCTCAAGAGAATCAGTAGGAGGCGTCAGCAGGGAGAGAAGGTGTTCTGAAGGTAGGCAACCCAGGTTTATGTTATTCTGTCGCTTACTAACTCTATGTAACCTTGAATCACCAAAAATTTTCTGAGCCACAGCTTCCTCATATGTTAAAAAAAGAATAATGAGGGCGGTGCCTGTGGCTCAAGGAGTAGGGTGCTGGCCCTTATACAGGGGGTAGTGGGTTCAAGCCTGGCACCAGCCCAAACTGCAAAAAAATTAAAAAAAAAAAAAAAAAAAAAAATAATAACGACAAGATACACTCTACTATTGCATAGTGTTGCTGAAAAAACTAAAGGAGATTATGTTGCTTTAAGGTGTTTTTTTTTTTTTTTTGAGACAGAGTCTCACTATGTCACCCTCAGTAGAGTACTGTGGTGTCCCAGCTCACAGCAACCTCAAACTCTTGGGCTTAAGTGATTCTCTTGCCTCAGCCTCCCAAGTTAGCTGGGATTACAGGCGCCTGCCACAATATCCGGCTATTTTTTTGTTGTTGGCCCGGGCTGGGTTCAAACCCACCAGCCTCAGTGCATGTGGCTGGCACAGTAACCTCTGTGCCACGGGTGCCGCGCCTACTGTAAGGTTTTATGAACTGTTGAATACTAAACAAAGTTGGAGTATTATTTTTGCCCATATTCCAGAGAGGCCTTTCTCCAAGGATCTATCCTAGCTGGTGATAAGTAAGGCTCGTTTACTTATTTATTTTCTACCTGAAGAAGTCCAGCTCATATTTGGGTAATTATGTCAAATATATTTCTTTGGAGGGTTTTTTTTCTTTTCCCTGGCAGGCATGATCAGAGACAAAATCTTTTTTATATTATTGGTATGCTATCCTGAAAGCACCAAATTATGGGCAGGACTAATGCGTCGAGAATGGGTAATGCCAATTTATTGTGGCTTGCTTCTAACATATCATCATCTGAAAAGCCATCGCAGAGGAAAAAAAAACCATTCACAGTCTCATTTAAATAATGGCTGTATCTTTGCAATGATGACAGATGGTGACAGTTTATACGTTTTAGATGGCTACTCCTTCACTTTATAAAAACAGATCATCTGCCGGTGGACCTACAATTGTTGCCCCACACATATTTGTAAATTTTTAAAGGGAAATTGAGCGGGCAGCGGCCATTACAACCAGGTAAATTTAGATGAGTGAATGTATCTATCAAGTGCCGTAAGAAAATCCGCTTGTAAAGCTTCAACTCCTGGAGCCCCATTTCTCGTTTTTAAGTTATTTCTTGGAAAAGAGGAAGAAAATAATGGAGAGAAGCTGATGAAGTAGCTCTCGGTGAGGATGGAATTGGAAGAATTGGAGATCGTTTTCTCTCTTCCTCATCCTCAGTCTACGAGCCAGAGAGGCACAGCCTACAGAGATTGGCTGACAGGGAAGAGTGATGACAAAGTGAATTAAAGAGAGAATTCCCTGTCTTTTTCAAGGAACGCTATTCAACCCCTTGCCTCCATAGACAGCGTCTTCCTGACCATACAAAATGCATAAGCTAGGAAGAGGGGACCTGTGCCCGTACTTTGTTTACCTCTATCTACAGGTAGGCGATGAGACACTGAGTGGGGTGAAGACAGTATTCCCTGTGTTCTGGGATAAGAGAGAGTTTCCAAAAGTAAAGGGTTGGGTTATTCTCTTCACTCTGAATCTAAAGGGGACAGAGGTCCAGAATTGGAATGAACAACTACCGTTTTTGGAATACTCTAAATGATTAGCAAATTTTCTTTATTATTATCATTTTTTGAAATGCAGAAATATTTATTTTGGCTTCCTTCATTGTTTTTGGAAATCCTGTTTTGGTTTATAAAACATAGAAATAGTCAACACTTAAAGCAAACATTCAAAACCCCAATGTGACAAATTATTGACGTTTTGTGCAATGAAGAATACATATATGAATTTAGGCTACCAAATAGTGTTATTACAATGACAGTTCTTTAGTGCAAACCCTGTTGTGCTTGTAAAATACATGTACTCTCATGTATCAAAAAACAGTCACTGTGAATGTATAAATGACAACTGAATTCAGTCAAATGTAGCTAAGACTTGCAATAAAGTGAATTGATGTTAATTTCCCAAATTAATGTTAAAAAAAAAATCCCTTGAGAAGTTAATCCCAGGTAATGATCTGTCCATATTTCTCCATCCTAGAATTATTTTGGCTTATCAAATCCATTTCATAGAAATCAAGTAGCATTATGCTATAAGAACATTTATTTCTGTCCATTTCAGTAAGTACCCAACTGTATCTACTCCCTTAATATTTTTATTTTTATTTTTTGAGACAGAGTCTTACTTGGTAGAGTGCTGTGATGTTTTAGCTCACAGCGACCTCAAGCTCTTGGGTTCAAGCGATCCTCTTGCCTCAGCCTCCTCAGTAGCTGGGACTACAGGCACCCACCACAATGCCTGGCTATTTTTAGAGACGGGGTCTTGCTCTGGCTCAGGCTGGTCTCCAACTTGTGAGCTCACACAATCCACCTGCCTCAGCCTTCCAAGTGCTGGCATTACAGGCGAGCCACTGCGCTCAGCCCTCTCAATATTTTGAAAAATGTGCTTTGCCTGAGAGTTTATTTTGGGGGGAGAAAAGCAAGTTAATCATGACATGATTTTTTGATATGAAAACTGTATTAAAAATCCATTGGCTGTTACACGTACTGAGCAAGTGGTTCTGTGAAGATAAAGTAGTTTATTCGGACATCACAGTTGAGCATGGTTGACCCAGCTAAGTCTTTCTTTCTTGAAATGCTTTCTTCATTGTTGCATCTAAGGTAGATTTTTAAATAACCCCTGGGATGGGATGGAGGGAGGGAATCTGGTCTGGAGAACAGGGCCGAGAGCATTCTGCTGTGGGGAGAACCCATTGGAGACTCAGCACCTGTGCCGTTCTGAGTTGGCTGTGTCCTTTGGTTTACTGGAACCTTATGTCCAACAGAAGGAAGAGGGGACTGTGGAGAGGAGCATGTTTCATAACCCTCACAATCAGAAGGGCTGTGTAAATGCCTGTGAGGGGGGGAAGGGTTTATGTAAGGGATTAAAAAAACATCTCTGGTCTGCTTGTGACATTCTCCAGCCAGGATGGTTGTTCTCATTTCTAAAGGGACAGCTTCCCTCTGGTGTGCTGTACTCTTAAGAGCAGCAGACGACTGTAGCATTTGCAGCAAGTAGCAGAGGTCTCAGGGATAGTGAAGTCCTAATCCCTTGCGTAGAAAAATAGGCAGACAGAGAAGTTTTAAAACCACCTTTTCTTTATTCTGCCAAAAAGCATCTTCACTTTGGGTCCTAACTTGATGAAATGTAAATAATGAAAGGATTAAAAAAAATTTTTTTAAATGATTCACCATGATCTTCTAAATATAAAGTCCAATGACATCTTCAGAATTCATATGACTTGGCCATTTGCCATTAGTGAGCATCTTACTTGGCCTTTTTTTTTTATTGTTAAATCATAACTGTGTACATTAGTGCAGTCGCCTGTACCCATTCTAAGATGCAGCATAGGTGTGGCCCCACCCCTTACCCTCCCTCCACCAAAACCTCCCCCCTCCCTTCCCCTTCCTTGGCCCTCTCCCCATAGTCTTGTGGTATAGTTGGGTTATAGCCTTCATGTGAAAGCTATAATTTAGCTTCATAGTAGGGCTGAGTACATTGGATACTTTTTCTTCCATT